>CATIWQ010100792.1:0-23912 GCA_949673415.1 Euphorbia schlechtendalii | reverse complement strand
AAAAATATAACTTTTAGAACGAGTTCGAATTCCAAGAATAAAACGAACACTTTTTGGACTTTCTACTACAACATTTTTACCTAAACAAAAAGACGAGGAGGATTTCTCAAAGATCGATCGGATTTCTTCGAAGTGGATTCGTTTAGTAAGGGTAAGCCTCTGAGTTCCTAGAACTACAATTTTCGTGCTTTCAATGTTTAATTTCTTCTTCTGATTTCTTCTGTGAACCTAGGAATTTCACTTCTTTTATTTTATTTTAACCATTGTAATTCTTCTTCATCTTTTTCTTTATTAAAAGGAGATGTATGTTAGAAAACCCCCACGCAGGGAATAAAATATATTCCCGAATAATAGACCTCACTTTTTACCATGCGAGCAATTTTATTAATTAAAATGAGCAACCAATGTGCTAATAAAATGAATGGTTTTATTTAAATAACAAACACAATATCGCGATCTTTTTTTTAGGCCACACGGGCCTCGCTAAATTCAAAATTGAACATACATGCTATCCCCTATGCTAACCTTTGTGGATGCAGGTAGATTAGGATTAGATGTATGTTTAGGACTTTAATTTTCCTTCGGGTATCGTAATTTCTATTTTTGGGAAATGTAATTAATAGGTTAGCGGGCCATTGCATCCCCTGATTTTTGAAACCTTGTCATTTCCATTTTTCGCTTTTACTTTTCTCATTTACTTACTGTTTTGTGGATGGTTTATTTTTTTTGCTTTGTGAATGATTTATTATTTCGTAATATGTGAACCATGCATCTAAACTCTGAAAATGACCTAAGTGCGAATATGCGCAATTAAAAGAAATCGGTTTTTTGTAGATGTAATTTAATGTGATCCAATGAGAAATAAGCAACTTATCCCGGACCCGAATCTCTGTGTCTTGGTGGGCCATCTCCTGGACGTTAAGCCTCACAAGACTCCAATTCCTGGAAAGAGCTAATCCAGGTAGCGACTCCACATTAAGAGATGGCGGATTTAGGTTCGAACCGATCTTAAACGTTTTTCGCCTTTTTCTCTTTCAACCTTTTTCCGAGTCCCCGACTTGGCACTTTTTTCTTTTGTCAAACACCCCGATGGACCGCGCCTCTCATATTCCGCGCACTCTCGGCCCACCGCTCTGTATCGCCCGCTCACAACTATAGAAAGAATGATGAATGAGCTTTGCACCATAAAATGTTAAAGCAAAAGTAAGAACTTCAACACCTGGTTTTATCATAGTTCAGCCTCGAGCTTACCTCCAGTTCCCGGATACCTTCTCCGAGCTTAAATCTACTAGTGTTCTTTCCTTAGTTAGGTTGAGCAGCCTATATAGTGTTAAAATAAGATGTATGCCCTAGAGGCACTTAGAGTGATATGTCTTAATTGGTTATAATGTACAAATCATTTCAGATTATTAATAATAATAATCAAGGCATCTTTATTTCTTATCAGTGTTATCTTATTTATTTATGTATCTCGCTAGTATCATATATGTACCGTATTATGTATATGCGCATTGATAAGATAAAATCCATGACTACTTCATAGCATAAAAGTACAAGGACATAGTGGCAGCTATGTGGAGTGAGAACTGCACATACGTGCTACTATGAATAGTCTAAATATCCCTAGTCATAGTTTCATTGAGACTAGACATCAATGCAGCAGATAGAACAGTATGTGTAGGCTTACTCCTTAGATTTAGATCCAAGCAGTCGAAGGTGTTACCTTGAGTTAACACATGAATGTATTCGAATAATACATGGAGATCGCTATAAGACAGACACTCAGAAATAACTATATCCATGTATTGGTGTCATGTCTTATTGCAGTAGCAGTACAAGTATCCTCAGACCTGAGATACTGGTTACCTTGTATAGGAGTTACTATATTTTGGGTCATACTTATTCTTACCCTGGAGATCAGGATGATACGGGTGATTATGGGTATAGTGTTGATCACATGTTGGTAAGCTAAGTAGTCAAAATGGGATTCATCGCTCCTGATAGAGTGATATAATGGGAGATGTACCTTGGGGCCCCTTGTTGAAGTGACACACTCATAAACCTCTGATCAGAGTATAAGATTGATAGAACGGAATTCTAGTCAATCTTGATAAATAATGCCTGAGTGGTGTTCTTTGTGAGCAAGTTTAATTCCAGGACAGCTATGGCTATTACATGAGCTAACACTTAATCTGAGCTCAACAAAATGGATGGTACTTAACCTGATGGAAGGAGTGTATTGTATTGGTTACTACTGTAGAACCAGATAAAGTCACAGGCACGTGACGTTCCAAGTATTGGGGATCATACACCTCAGCTAGAAATCCCATTTGATCATTTAGAGTTATCGGGTTCCATATCGGTTTGGAACACTGAGCCTAAAGGTTCTCGGATGGGAAGCCAAGTTTAGGTTAACCTCTAGTGGCTCAATACGTTGGGATCCTATGAGGTCACACACTTTGGTTCATTATCAGAATTAGTAAAGAACTTACAGATTGTGTCTATACCGAAAATACAAGTTGTCGAATTTGTTATAAGAAGTATTAATTGGTTAAATCAAATTAATAATTAAAGGAATAAAGAGGAAAGGGAAACTTGCATGGAGCGTAGCAAGGAATTTTTTTCATTGCGAGTGAGCCCCAAACTAACACGGGATGTTCAGAGTGGGGTTTGCGTGGCTGCCCCGCGAGCCATAGGGCTCGCAAGCTACTAGTTCACTGGGATAGCTCATGCACACTAGCGGGCTACAAGCCTCCAAGCTCGCAAGATGGGCATACGGGAAGGCCCGTAAGCCCATCTTGCAGCACAAGGCAAGCCCATTAGGGTTTCCTTGTGGTTGCAAAGCACGAGATGGCCCACGGGTCATAGTATCCCGCTTGGCAAACCTGATATGTGGTATGGGAATATACCCATCCTAGATAGTCTTTTAGGGGTTTTCTAACACTCCCCCTTTCCCCTATAAATAGGCCTTCATCTCCTCTATTATTCAAACCTGAAAAAGCTTTAAGCAAAGATTTTCTCTCTGGATTCGATTCCCTCTTCTTCTTTTGTTTTACGAGATCCTCCACGAGTTTCTCCAAACAAATGAACAATTCTTTTGAATGCTCTATATAAAGTGAGCCTTCTCTGTTTATTTTCTAGGTTTATTTTTGAGCGGTCTAGCAACTGCTATTCATCAATGAGTTCTTCCTCGATGAGGTTTTGGTCGGTGAAGATCCATGTGGATCAATCATAGAGGCTCCCTAGTTTGGAAGCTTGTGCTAACGGAGTGCTGCTGAATTTCTCATAGGGAACACTACTACAAAAGAAGAGAAAGCACACATCAAATAGTAATGCTCTAAATCTTAGATGCTAGATTTCTTTTATAAGTTTTATATACCTAAAAGCATCTATGGAACATTTTAACTTAGATTATATCAATCATGGCATGCTTAGGAGATTCTTTAGGTTAATTTTAAGTTTTGAAATTTCACCTTGCTATTTTGCATGTTCAATAACTGTCTTGATTAACCAGCATACAACAGGTAGAACATTTTACCGAAAGTACCTTTCTTTCTAACTACCACTCAACTCAGTTTGGGTACCAATCCCAAATTGACACTCAAGATTTCGAATAGAAATTTATGAACTGAATTCAACTTATAAAATGTTGAATCCTTACAATGTTAATCTTAGAGTGATTCTCTCTATTATAAATAGATTGAAAATTGGTTGTTTGCTAATTACTTGAAATTGGAATTTCTTGAAGCTGGGAGTATTGGAACAGAGTTTTAGCTCTTAAATAATTTCAAGGTGATTCACTATGTTTGAACAATTACTTCAGTCTTCTATTTATACTTGATGCTTTGCTAAGTAGCCGTTGCAAACCTATCACCTTTGCAGTTCTTCAATTTCTCTTCTCTTCATATATTTCGAAACTTCCTGTTATAAACAGATTCCAGGATTTTTAGAGATGGAGATTTGAATGTTGAGGTGCGATGAAAATCCGTTAACAAAATCTCACTTGTCTTTAAGGAAATCGATCTGTTAGAGAGGTGCGTGAAATGCAACATGGAGTCTTGGGATTGGTTGACATTATTGATACTTCAGAGTAGCGCAAAGACACTGAGAAGCAGCACATGACAAAGAATTCATTTTATCTTGGACTTTAGTGAGGAATCCCCGACATTCCATAGTGACACCTTTTGTGTTGTGAGGATCACTAGAAATCTTCTTTAATTTCAATGCTTTTTAACCTGAAGAGCATCTAAATAATAATTTGTTTCTCACAGAAAGGGTTAACAGCACAAGTGTCATTTAATTCTCTAAGTGTCTAATAAAATAGCTTTTAGTGCTGAAAAGCTGACTCAGCGCAACTGAGTTGTTGCTCTCTTAAGCTACGTAGTACTCAACAACAGCTCAACTTTTCCTACTCTAAGCCATAACTTAATTAATTACTCAGCAAACTGAGATAATTTCCCTTAAACAAACTCAAGTCAACTTCATTAATTAAGAGTATACTTAGTACTCAATTAATTTCACTAGCCAAGACAATTTGCTATTTCCAAAATGTTTTAGTACAATGAAGTACCATCAACTTAGGTTCAACAAATATTATTATCCCTTAGATAATCCTGAAACTCTTGGCTTAAGTATTCACCACCTCGATCAGATCGAAGGGTTTTGATACTTTTCCCAAGATGTGTCTATACTTCGGTTTTGAATTCTTTGAATCTATCAAAACTCTTAGACTTATGCCTCATAAGGTACAAATAATCGCGAGCAATCATCAATAAAGGTTATGAAGTAGCCGAAACCCTCATGTGTCTTAACACTCATTGGACCACATACATCAAAGTGTATTATTTCCAAAGTACTAGTTGCATGTTGTCCCTTTCCTTTGAAAGGTTTCTTGGTCATCTTCCCTATTAAACAAGATTTGCACCCAACATAGGATTCCCATTCCATTGGGCTCAAGTCTCCACATTGTGTAACTTTGTTAAATAAGTCTCGCTTCTGTGGCCTAGATGATAATGCCATAAGTATGAGGATTTCCCATGATCTAATCTTGATTTCTTAACAATGTTCATATTTAGAATTTCAATTTTACTATCTAGAACGTAAATGCCATCCACAAATATTCCACAAGCATAAAGAATATTATCACACATAATTTGACATTTAGTATTAGAGAATAAAATTTCAAATCCTTCTATCGCTAAAAGTGCAACAGAAATAATATACTTAGTGATAGTAGGAATATAATAGCAATTGTTCAAAACTAAAACTAGGCCATTAGGCAAACAAAGGCTATATGTCCCTACAACTGTTGCAGCAAGCCGTGCTCCATTTCCAACTCTTAGGTTTATCTCCCTCCTTACAAGCCTCCTATTATTCCACAATCCTTACACACAAGTACTGATATGAGTACCACAACTAGTATCTAATACCGAAGTAAACTCATAAGGAACTATAGAGAAACTCTCTATCATAAAACATACATGAAGTAGATGCCTCACTTGACTTCTTCTTCACTTGTTTAGAAATCTGAACCTTGCAATCCTTCTTCCAATAATTAACCTTGCCACATCGGAAGTAGACATTTGCAGTCCCTTTCTTACTTTTCTTCTTCTTACTGATTTTCTTCTTGGCACTCAAACTCTTTCCAACACGAGACCCACCCTTGGAAGGTTTGGTTTTCTCAAACTTAAGTTGATTTTTGAGTAGTCTAGCAGTTGTTGTCAATCAACGGTATCTACCTCTTAGAGGTTTTGGTCAGTGAAAATCCATGTGGATCAAGTCATAGAGGTTCTCCTAGTTTGGAAGCTTGTGCTATCAAAATTGCTCAAAGGGAACACCGCTACCAAAAGAGAGATCAAGCACGCATCAATTGGTGATGATTTAATCTTTAGATACTAGGTTTCTTTTAAATGTTTTATAAACCTAAAAGCATCTATAGAACGTTTTAACTTAGGTCATGTCAATCATGGAATGCTTAGGAAATCTTTAGGTTAATTTTAAGTTTTTTGAAATTCCACTTTCAACGTTTGCATGTTCAATTACTGTCTTGATTAACCAGCACTTTCATTGCGATGCACTTATTCAACCACTGCTTTACTATTTGTGATGCTAGAATATTGCCTCCAATTATCAATATGTAGTCAACATATAGCACTAGGAAAGTCAATATACTCTCACTAACTTTCTTGTACACACAAGGCTTATCAACATTTTGAGTGAAACCAAATTCTTTTATAGCTTCATCAAATCTTATATTCCAAGAATTAGATTCTTGCTTCAATCCATAGATTGATCTTTAAAGTTTGCATACCTAGTTAGGAAACTTCAGATCGACAAAACCCTTAAGTTTTGTAATATAGACATCCTCGAGGAGTTCTCCATTTAGAAAAGCTGTTTTGACATCCTTTTTCCATATCTCATAGTCATACCATACAGGTAACTTGAGAAGAATCCTAATGGATTTGAGCATCACTACTAGTGAAAAGGTTTCATCATAATCAATTCCTTGAACTTGTCTGAATCCTCTTGCAAGCAATCTACCTTAGAAGGTGTTGTTAGCTTTTAACTTGAAAAACCACTTACAATCTATCACCTTAACACCCTCAGGTGGATCCACCAAGTTCTAAACTTGGTTATCGTACATAGATTGTATCTCAAATTCCATGGCTTTTTGCCATTGATTTGAGCGTGGGCTTTCAATGGCCTCTTTATATGTTCTTGGTTCCTCATGGTCTGGGACCAGGAAGTTACCATCACCAGTCATGAGTAAATTTGATTTCTCTAGCCGTGAAAAACCCTATCATGCCTTCTAGGTTCTTGTATAACTAGTTCATCTTACTTGACTTGTTGAGTTGTTAGTTCGGTATCTTTAGCAACTTCATTTTTAATTGAATAAATTTATGGAACTTGAACTTCATTGAGTCCAAAATTACTTCCATCCATCTTATTATTAAAGAACTCCATTTCCATGAAATATTCTCCTTTGGAGATGAAAACTTTATTTTCTTTTGAATCATAGAAGTAATAACCCTTTGTTTCCTTAGGGTAACACAGAAATTAGCATTTGGTAGAGTTGGGCTTTATTTATCTTTTGTCAATTCCTTGACATATGCATCACATTCCCATATCTTCATGTATGATAAGTTGGGCTTGCGGCCCATCCTTATTTCATATGGTATCCCTACAACTACCTTACTAAGAGTAACATTTATTATGTGAGCGGCTATCTCTAAGGCATATCCCAAAAAGGATATCAAAAGCGAGGATTGACTCATCATTAAGCGAACCATGTCTAATAGGTTTGATTCCTCCTTTCAGACACACCATTCTATTGTGGTGTTCCAAGAAGGATGAGCTGTGAAATGATTCCACACTCTCTCAAATATGAAATAAAATCTTAGCTCGAATACTCACCTCCTCTATCAGAGCAAAGTGCTTTTATCTTCTTGCCAAGCTGGTTTCTACTTCGTTCTTTTAGTCTCTAAACTTTTGATAAATTTTGAACTTGTGTTTCATTAGGTATACATACCCAAATCTACTAAAATCACCAGTAAAAATCAAAAAGTAAAGATAACTAGATCTAGCACTTGTACTCATTAAACCACATACATCAGAGTGTATCAGTGCCAATAGTTCAGTAGTCCTTTTATTAATTTTTTTAAAGGCGCTTTTATCATCTTCCCTCATAAGCAAGGTTCGCATGTGTCATATGACTCTAAGTCAAATGAACCTAGCACTCCACTCATGTGAAGTCTAGCAATGCATTTTTCTCTTACTTGACCAAATCTACAATGCCAGATATAAGTAGAATTAGAACCGCGTTGTTTAATCCTTGTAGTATTTATATTATAGATTGGATGTTCAGGTTTTAGATTGAGGATATATTAGCCATTTTCAAGAAATGCATTTCCATAAAACATATTGCCATGATTGATAGATATACTACCATGTCCAATATTTAAATGGAAATTAGAATTATCCAAACAAGAAACTAAAATAATATTTCTACACATGGCAGGTACATAACAACGGTCTTTTAATTATAAAATTAATCCACTAGGCAAATCTAAGGGATAGTCTCCAATTTCCAAGGCCTTAACTATAGCACCATTGCCAACTCGAAGGTCCACTTCACCATCTGCTAGCAATCTTCTATTTCTTAGCCTTTCACATATGAACAAATGTGAGTACCACATCTTATGTCAATGACCCAAGATGTTGAAATAGCTAGAATACTCTCAACAATATAAATACCTAAAGAAGTGTTATTACCCTTCTTTACTCGCTCCTTTGCCTTAGGACATTGACTTTTCCAATGCCCTTTTTCATGACACTCATGAGATTCATTGTCAAGAGATGGAAGCTTGCCTTTAGGCCTAGCCTTCTTTTTAGCCCAAGGTTTAGCCTATGGGGCTTTACTTTTTCTCTTAAACTTGGCCTTTACCTTAGCATTGCTCCCACCAACTTTATTCACCATCAGCACCTCCAGAGTGTTCCTTTCAAGAATTTGCTCAAGTGCTTTGAGCATATAGTGTAATTCACCAATGAACTTATCATGACCCTGCATGTTGTAGTTCATGATAAACTGATTGATAGTATCAAGAAGAGATCTGAGGATAGTATCAACAGCCAAAGAACTTGGAACCCATGACCTGAGTCGGGCCAACATCTCAACATTCCCCTTCATCTTTAGCACATGTGCTCTAACAGGAGTTTTAGGCGCTATGGTTGCCCTATTGAAAGCCTTGGTGATAAAATATTGTTCCTGACGAGCCAATTCTTGGAACATTTTCTTCAAACTATACATGATATCATAAGCATGATGATCCATGAACTACTTTTGAAGGTCAGGAACCATAGTTACCGAAATTAAGCAAGATACGTCACGGTCATCCTTCACATGATGCTCGTATTAAGCAACCATCTCAGAAGTGACAGTGTGTCAAGAAGAATGTGCAGTTAGTAAAGGCGCATTCAGAACATATTCCTTATTTTCCATCCTTAGAACTATCAACAAGGTCATAAACCAATCAAGGAAATTAGTTCCCGAAAGTGACTCCTTGTCCATGAGTGACCTTATCGAGTGGTTGTTGTTTGTGGCCATTTTGTTTTTAGTACTTGAAAAAGATTTTACATAGAAAAATTGCAAAGTTTACAATAAAGGACTTTACTCAAAGCTCAAATAAAATTAATCAATCTAAAATTAATCTATAAAGGTGGTTTAAGATTTAGCCTTATTCCAAGACCCGTGACAATAATGAGCCGAACTGAGCCCGAATATAGAACCCATTATTGAATGTCTGGTAGGACAACCTATACAATCCTTTTCTCAAAAAGACTCTTGGTTGATGGGCATATTGGTACTTTACCCATCCATGTTCTTGGGCCTAACTGAGTTATAACAAAAACCCATTGAGTCAAATCATTATTCCACATGTTAGCTATACTAAGTATTCTAACCCTCTGTGACCCATTGAGGAAACATAAGGTGCCCTGCTAAGCATGTTGGACATTATGTTCCAGTGTATGAAAGAGGTGTGAATTCAGAAAACACTTTAAATGACTCAGTATTTCATGAATTTATTGTTTGACTGTAATATAACAAATTTGGGTGGTATAATCGCAAAGACCAAAATAATTGTTTAAGTTTTTATACCAAAATTTATTCCATGTCATGTCAATTACACTTGTTGTGATTTAGTCAAATAATTGGTGAAACCATAAACTTATCTAATTATGGTCGCAAGCCTATTAAGGCCCGTATGGCTTTTAGTCATATAACAAAATTATCAATTTTGCTCCCACTCGAATTTAGGGATCACAATTCCTAACCTTGATGTACTCATTTATTTGCATTGGTACCACAATCAAATGAGTTAATTTCACATTTAACATATTTCATTTATATCAAGTTTTTAGCCTAAAACATATAAAAAAAAATATGTAAGTAATTTATCAAAATACTTCAAGGAGTTTTTTCATAATCAAATTTCATCAAATTATATCAAATTTTAGCCTTGAATTTATATAAAGAAAAATTTTCAATGAATTTTAACCTTAAAATTTATTAGATTTAATGCCTTAACATTCATGGTATTGGAGTAACAAAATACCAAAAGCAAATTTTAATTTGAACAAAAAACGATCAAGTCTACTGTTTTAATCAAAAACGAATTCTTAATAAAAATTCCTGTTAAACCCCGACTTGAAAAGGTGGCAGGCCCAGCCACGCTGTGGTAGTGGCAGCAGCTCTTTGCGGAGCTGCTCCACTACATAGTTGTTGTCAAGCGGAAGCAGCTCCTTGTGGAGCTGCTTCCTAGATATCAGATGTTGCCTAGTGCAACAGTCCCCTTGTGGGGACTGCTGCATCAAGCGTTGCCCAAAGCGCAGCGATGCTATGCAACACCGCGGCAGTGGAGCCGCCGCCTCCGGTGATTGGACTCTGGAAAAAACTTTATTTTTTAGAATTTAATTAAATTGTGTAATAAAATTTAATTTAATTTAATTAGTACAAAAACTAATAAACCAGCCAAAGGCCCATGCATGCATATCCAACGAACAAGAAAATAAATTCGATTTTCATCTTGTCAAAATCTATGAAAAAAATAATAAAAACTCATGATGAAACGAAATTCCAATTATATTTATTCAAAAGAAACCTGCTCATGATACCATTTGAAAAGATTTCTCATCGAAATTCAATCATAAAAGGTGGAAACTGATTGAAAATCTCATAACCACGAGGATCCTTATCAAAAACCATACAATAAAATATTAAATATGTGATATTAAAGCATATAAAATTCACATTGAGTGTCTCTAAAAGGAATTAATGAATGCGAGGTTCTCAGAATGGAAGCCCTCCATGATCACGTGCATGAACCTCTCTTTATTCGGAACCGATGCTAACCGAAAAATCGATGAAAACCGAAAATTTCAAGAACTTGATTAAACTTGAAAAAGAACGAATGCTCTATTTGGTTAATTAGCAAAGCTAATTCCCTGTACATATCAATGTAAAACTCACGCCTATATCTCAATTTAATTAGCCCATCTTTGTAAGTAGTTTATATCAAATATAAGTCTTATTTAATTTTAAATTAAACATGTAATGTATATCCAATACGAATCATGATTATGTAAAGTAAGGTTTATTTATAAATTGATCTCAATTAAAAGACTATTTAATAATTAAACCCACAAATTTAATTCCTTAAATTTGTTTTAATTATCAACTTTATAAATTTCTAATATAACCCACATGTTTAATTTGATTTAATGAATAACATAAATAACTTTATATTATACCATTAATTCAAATTAAACATTTCTTGAGCTGTAAAGATTATTCAATAAATTAACTTCATATGTCATTTAATTAATAATCATATTTTCATCATATCTTGTGACATTACATGTACAATAAATTCTGAGTTGTAAAGATTATTCAATTAAATTGACTTCATATGTCATTTAATTAATAATCATACTTTCATCATATATTGTAACGTTACATGTACAATAAATCCTGATATATTGATTCAAAGTGCATGATCTTTTGGGTCTGTCCATATATTGGCAATAAGTTTCGCCCATAGAACTATAAGTAAATTCTAGCAAACCATTACAGCCACTAATTGGGACAGAATACAGTTGTCAATCGAAGATACTGAACCCAATAGCTATGTCGCAAATATCCCTTGCTAGCTGACATCAATGTAATGAACAATGAGCATGGTCTTGTCACCAATTATTACTTTCATAATATTTCTTGATCAAGAACAGAATGATTCTTTCAAATAAGCTACTTACTTATTTAGACATGTCAATAATTCATTTTATTCATCAAGTAGTCTATGATTCATTTCAACATATCAAGTTGAATGATAATCCTATCCCTTCAATACTACTACCAACATGTTCATGAAAGAACCTGAATATGTTCATACTTGTAATCCAATATTCAAGGACTCGTTAGGTGCATACCACAAGTTTCCCAATTCCAAATTAATAGCAAGTTGAAATCAAGTTCGAGTATATTCGAGAGATACCTAGCAAAACGTTCGTGACACATAGCCATGTGAATTTTGCTGCGTGGATCAGTCCAGCCCCATGTTCTCATCATGTGCCTATATTCATAACTCACTTCTCAAGTAAGCTTTCCAACATACAAGTTTTTTGTCATAATCATTCCCATGATTAAACCAAACTTGGGACATTTATGATTTAGTAATCAATGGATACTCTAAACTAATATAGCACAAGATATATAATAGAAAATATTAATGACTTTATTAATGTAACACAGAACATAAATTCAATTACATCTTACTAACTCATGCATAGAAGTAGGGCACACCTAAGAACCTAACAATAATAATCACGAGACAGCACAAATGAGATACTTTAGAGCTCAAAGGTACCAAACTTTTCTAAATATGTTGAAAAATAATCAATTCATTTCAAGATTTAGCAAATTAATTCTACAATGATTTCCCTGCGCCATCCCAAATTCAAACATATTGAAACCTAAAATATCACAAATCAATTCATTTCATGATTTAACAAATTGATTAATTACTTTTTTCTGCTTTCACCCGATTCAAACAAATTGAAATCTAAAATACCAGAAAACAAGTTTCTAAAGTAAACGCAATGCAAAAATAACTAAATTGAAAAAAAAAAACAAAAAAACCTTTGTTTCACATAAAAATTTCAATAAAATAACCAACAAGACGAAATTTATATTACTTCGAAACTTGAGTTCAGAATATATGGATTCTCATATCTAAGAAACGGAATAGTGAACACAATTTCCTCAGCGTGTGGATGCCCGAATCAAATAAAATGTCTTTGTTCTTGTCATGGAACCGTTTGACCCAAAAGCTTAACCTGATAGGTAAGGTTCAATCTTCCTATTTATATTATTCCTCAGACTTCAACGCACGCGAATGCCCCTTTGGCTTTTAGCGGGTACAACATAGACTCATTCTACTATGTATTGCAATTATTTTCAACAAATGGAGCTACCAGGATTCAAACCATCTAAGCTGGTTTGATACCATGTCATGGAACTGTTTGATTAAAAAGTTTAAGCTGATAGGTAAGGTCCAATCATAGTATTTATATTATTCCTCACACATTGTAGGGAACAGGTAGTAAACATTATTATGTTAGATAACTAGTACAAAAGCAATAAATAAACAATTCTAATCTTAAAAATACATGAAAATGCATTAGAAAGTGATTACATTACATGTAACATAAATATTTACAAAGTATTGAATCAAAATGAAAAGTATCTGGTAAGAACATGGTAGGAAGCTGGTAGTAAACATTATTATGTTAAATAACTAGTACAAAAGCAATATGCAAAAGCAATAAACAAACAATTATAATCTTAAAAGTTAATGAAAATGCATTATAAAGTGATTACAATACATGTAACATAAATATGTACAAAGTATTGAATCAAAATAACAAGTATCTGGTAGGAATGGGGTAAGAATGTGGTAGAGACGTAATAGGTAATGCAAATACATGTTAAAGTTTATCTCCATAATATATGTGTACATATTAAGAAAGATTTTTATTATATTTACATGTGTACAAGCATCCTACCAGATACCTACCAAATACTTACATTATAACTTCTAAAACTTATTTTGTTCAAATCAGGTAGGAAGGTGGTAGGAGGAACCTAATATTTCGTTGGAAGTTTGCTTATCCATCAATATCTGGTAGGAACATGTTATGAACCATATATTTCATTATTATTCAAAAAAAATTGAAAAGCTATAAAAAAGAAATTTGCAAATTCAAAAATTATCAACTTCCTACCAGATAGATACAAGGTAGCTACTAGATACTCAAAAAAATGATAATGAAAGATATCTTCAATTTTTATCTCTCCGCTAGCCAGATAATTCATCAAACACCTTATGTGTAAACTAAAAGACCTTGCACTCTATTGAATCAAAACAAAAATTCAAACCTCCAATCACAACAAATGTTTAAGAGATTGAAAACGAAGAGGAAGAAGACAACAATGTTGCAAATCTATAGAGGTTCCAAATGAAAATTGAATCAAATACAAAAAAAAAAATAGATAAGAACCTAATCACAATTTTAAACTAAAAATTGAAAAGACCTTATACAAAGAAAAACATAGTTGCAGGGATGAGCATAATCGAATTTAACGAAAAAGATGAAAGTGGAAAAAACTTCAAATCAACGAAATTGGGGAAGAGAATGAGAATCAATGCAAAGACGAGTAAATCGATTCAGAGAAAATGACGATGGTGAGAGTTGAAACTATGTACAGAGGAAATACTAAACTTAGAAAAGGTAATATAATGGAAAGAATTAGTTAAAGAGTAAAAATGTAAATATTTCACCCAAACAAGACACTCATAACAATTTCATTTAATAAATTTCCCCTTTTTCCTAATTCAATATATTTTCTTACCTATAATATATTCATTTATTCACTATCTTTTACTATTATCTTTCCCATGCTCATTTTAATTACTCCTCTTACAAACTTAATTATATGGGAAATTATATTGGCCGAGCAATGGTAGCCATTACCAACACCATATATCGAAAATAAGAAACGGTTACTTGAGTAATTTTATCACTCTTCTCTTACTTTAGTAATTTTCAGAATAAATAATTTCAGCAAAATAAATGAATGATTTTGAAGCAAAAAGATGCTATGTTGCTGGAACTTTTATTTTTGAGAAAATTGATCTGTCTTAAGTTGTAAGGATAAAAAAGCATATATAGTTGCATAAAAATTATGTGAATTAGAGGTAATATAAGAGTGAAAGCATGAAATTGATCAACGTTTTAGTTTAATGATTAATACTGAATTTAAAACTCTATAGATCTTAGGTTCATGTTAGTCATATAGTTACAATAACTTGTTAATCCTAATTCATTATAATTTTTGTCTTGGATGATCAAATACTTCATGCATATTGCTTCCCCTCAACTTTGATTTCACTTTTCTTCTAATCCTTTTATCTCATATCATATATCTCCCCTATGTCTCTCGTTTCAAATATCTATTTTAATTTCTATATATGGCATAAGAGTCTAATAAATGGAACTTGATCTATTAATCTTATTACATCTCTAAATTCATTCAGGCTTGCAGTATGTCTCGAAAGTTCGCAGACCAACAATGTGAAACACTGAATCTGCCATCCGACTCTCGCATTTTTCAAGGATATATGACAAAGGAAGAGACACTATAGTCAAAATGAATACTTTGATTCAATAGAATATGAAAATAATGATAAAGTTACGGAAAAATGTATCTGGTTATTAAAAGTTGAGTTTCTCTTAAGTTGTGAACAACTGAAGTTTTACTTTATTTTCACATTAAATTATAACAAAAGAGATTGAGAAAAGAGAAGCACAAAATGACGAAAGGTGGTATAAGGAAAATTTGGCAGTGACTGAAAAGACCGTGTAAGAATGTATGAAAATTAGTTTGAAAGTTCTAACTATGTTGACGGCAAATAAGAAATATATTTTGACAATTTGGCAAATTACATGTATAAATTTGAGGGTAAACTTCAAAAAAGTACCTTGTGGTTTATACCATTTTCAAAAGGGGACGGTGTTATTTCGGGTCTCAAAAGGGGGTTTGTGGTTTCGACTCATTATCAAAACAAGGAATTTATTTAACACCGTTAATTTTGCTGACATGGCATGGGGTATATTCTTAAAATCATATTTAACCTAATTTAATTTATTTTCTTTCCTTTTCTTTTCTTTTTTGGTTTTTTAAGAAATGGTAAAGATGACACATTACTTGCAGATTTGAGAGTCTAATTTGAATTTCTCACAAAACCCAGATAAAAGAGATTAAAAACTAGTGAAATTTATGATTTTTTTCTATGGTGGGTAAGGATTAAAATTATAATGGGAGATCATCTTCTACACAAGGGATTAGAGGGGATGATCTCTCATTCAGGATCTTGTTGATCGGATATCAAGACAAATTTTATAGCTCATTTATGTCATTTCCAGCTACCATTGATTGGTACAGTAGCAGACATATTCAATCAAATTCTGTTGGGGGTGAGCTAATGAAAGGCACTTAAACCTTTAATCAAATGTGCGTCTTCTTAAACTACTCCTTCCACATCAACTCCCATCCAATTTTCGAATGGGTGTTTGATGAATGACTTAATTAGTCTACAATAACCTTCAATCAGATTAAACCACCTCATCCTAACCAAATCCATCAGATCTAAACCCAATTCAGTCACCGAAACACTACCCACAACTAAATCCATCAATCCCACCACCAAAGCATCAATTTCTTAGGGTCAAAACCAGTCTCAATGAAGCAAGTGGGTTCGCCAACAAACCCACTAATCTTTACAGGCGAGTTAGGAAGATTCATTAGGGGTAATGGGTAGCTGTGTGGTAATGGTGGATGGGCAGCGATCGAAGCGTGTAAAAAGGAATTACCTAATACAAATCCAAATGAGATGCTTCGGAATTCAAATCGAAGAGTGGCAATTCCGTGCTCAAATCCAATTACATTGGTTCCGCATTCAAATCTGATTACAATACCGAATTGCGCAAGGAAACAACATTATCGGGCTAGTAGGGTTTGAAGGAAATTTCAACCAAATCGAAATTGGAGTTCGAATCGGAGGTGGGTTGAAGGGAGGGAGAAAGGGTATAGAAAGAATGAAGAGTGTCAAATTGAAGGGGAAAGAGAATTGCAGAGAAGTTAGATTGAGATATTTCTCAATATCGGCCATCAATTTGGAGTTCTTCAATTTTAGGGTTACAAGAGAGGGGAAGATGAAATTAATGTTGATTTCACAAAATGCCCATGCCACGTCATTTTAACGGTTTTAACCGAAAAGTCCTAATTTACTAATGGAACGAAACTACAGACCCCATTTTGAGACCCGAAGTAACACAAGTACCCTTTTGAAAACGACTGATACCACATTGTACTTTTTTAAAGTTTACCCTAAATTTAAAAGCATAGAAAAATTAACAACTATAGTGTTTTAATTTAGAGTAAACTTAAAAAAAATACCATGTGGTTTAGGCTATTTTCAAAAAAGGGTTTGTGTTACTTCGAGTCTCAAAAAGGTGCCTTAATTTCCTCACCGCTAGCAAATAATGGATTTTTTTACTAATACTGTTAAAATTGATAACGTGACAAGCGATAAACTTGGAAATCAATTTTCTCACTATAAATAGAAAAAAAAACCTAATTTACTATTCACACCCACCTCTCTCTCTTTCCCTATTCCTCAGCCACCATCTCTTTCACCTAGGTTTATCGGCGTTGTAGAGACTTCCATTCTCCACTGGTGATGGTGATGGTGATGTCACTCTCTTGCCGGCGTCGTCTCTTACCATTTAGCAACGACTAACTTCGCTTCAAGCAATTACAAAAGCAACTAAAAAGGATTTTCTTCACCTTAGCTCACACCGATCAACCATGGCAAGCAATTCCAGCATTGATTCTCGTCATTTAATCTCCATAGCTCCTCTGCACCAGATTCCTAAGGTAATTTCACTTCCCATTTCTTTAAACTTACGGGATCTCTTCCAACATTGTTGTCCACTAAGTTTATTGTGTTTAGGTTTCTTCAAACTTTCTTTACGTATTCTCGATCCCATTCAATTTTATTAACAAATCAAGAAGTTATATTAGATATTGTATTTGCGTCCTTATTCCTTTTTCCTCAATTCATTTGGAAAATCATGTGTGAACAGGACTTTTGTAGTACCCACGCTATTGTATTTTATGGCTTTTAGTGGTTTGATTATGATATGGATTATGACTGATTACACAGTTGAAGGGGGTTTCAAAAGCTTTGATTTTCTTTAAAAGCTTTTGTTACATAATTGAAGGGAATTTCAGCAAATTTATTATATAGATTCAACTATTTACATGATAGGATGGGTTTTCTATTTCTTTGATTTCGTTTTAACTTGTGAGTACACATGTGTTAAGGAATCTGGAAAATTTGAGCCTCGCTCTTCTAATTTCTTAGGAATCAACTGGTTAAGTCTCGTGTTAGAAGTCAACTTTAAGTTGTATATTCATAATTTTGTATAAGTTTGGCTTTATGAGTTCTATGAAATTGTTGAAATGAAATTAATATGGATGAATTTGAAAAAAATGTCAGAAAATTGAAGATGAGGAAGATGAGTGAATAGTAAAATAATTTAGGTTTCCTAATTTTCTCCCTGCCATGTCATCAATTTTAACGATGTTAACAAAAAATCTCTTATTTGCTAATGTTGAGTAGCCTCAGGCCCCCTTTTAAGATCCAAAATTTCACAAGTCCCCTTTTGAAAATGGCCTAAACCACATAGTATTTTTTTATAGTTTGATCTTTAATTTATTATTTAAATATATAAAGAGTGGATGAGGTTATGGTAAAAACATGTTATACAATAAATATTAAATTGTAAAAAAATTACCATATGATTAATTAAAATAAAAAATTATAATGAAACATGATAATCATTAAATTAGGAAAGAGGAGAAAATTAAATTTCCCTTACTTTTATTAATCGTAAAAGAAATAAATTAATTTCATAAAAGCATTTTAAATAAGATTACGGTACAATGTGTTTTCAACCATACTCCCAAAAATGACACTCTCGGGCACTCGACACTGTAATGACCTACCTCATTAGCAATTAAAATTGATCAAACTAGCTAAATTGAGAAGAAATTAATGTGTTTGCCAATATTTAACAAAATAGCATTTAAATTGAGGACGTCAATGATATCTTCTCGTCACCTCAGTCAAACTCCACGACAACATGAGAAAATTCAATACTATACATTCCAGATAAAAGCTTCACAAATTGAAAGTGCTTCCACTTCTTCAATGATACATGAATCGACATATTCACCATTGCAAAATATTTTCATGTATTAATTGACATTTCAAAATAATAATTCCTTTCATATCTAAAAGTCAATGGAGGAACACATTGTTCCTCCGGAGTTTTTTAAAAAAAAAAAAGTCAAATATGTTTATTATTTCAAATTAAGTTGTTTTATATTCAAAGAAAAAAATTGAAAAATAATTTGTATCATAAACAATAATTAAACTGAAAAAAAAATAAAAATAAGAAAAGAAACGGTTTAGAAAAGATAAGGGCATGTTTAGTTTGAGAAAATTTGGACGGTTTTTCACCAAATTTTTTTTAAAAAAAAAACTGAAAACAGGAGTTTATTGTTTAGTTGTAGAGCTTTTCTAAATACAGAAGATAAAATCAGTTTTCTATTTTTCAAAATTAACACTAATATTGGAAAACAACTTTTTATGGTTTTCCATTTGGAAAACACGGAGCCAACACCTCGATCACGTTTCGTAGCTGTGAAAGAATGATGATAGTTGATTGATCCGCCTCCATCCTCTTTCTATCTTTATTAATTCATTGACCACCACTTTCTTTATATTTCAATCTATATTATTATATAGTGATAAGAAAATATATTTTTGAGACATACTTCTCGATCTTAATTTATAGTTGATGGTGATCTCTCGAGCCGTACACCTATGGTTGTGATGACGCCTTGCCTCATCAAACTTCATGTGATAAACACTATCGCGCATCATAGACGACCGTCTCGGTGTTGAGGCAGTGTTCTCAAAGCTAACAGAAGCTCGGTCAAAGATATAACTACCTATTCCCCAGAAATATGGAAGGGATAAGGCATTGAACGGGTCTCCCACTATTTTTGGGATCATGATCCCACTTTTGAATCTTCAAAAGTGCCACGTTATGGATAGTTGTAAGAGAGCCTATAAATAGTAGAGAACTACAACAAGAAAAGGGTAATTTACTCTCTACATACTATTTTGATCTCTCATTTCGCAATCCCAAAAGCTTTCCCAATTCACTGACATAGGCAACAGAGGCTCCCCCGGGGACAAGCCCTGACCCTTTAATGTTTTATTATATTGCAAGAACAATCCTACTCTAACCATCTAATTTCGAAGTTCCAAGAGCGCAAAGATCAATTTCATTCGGAAGTTTGAAATGGTGCGATGAGCGTGGACTAAATTCACTTGCTCAGGCGAGAATTTTAGTTCGTAACACAACTTCATAAAAACTCGATAAGTATTCTTTTAAAGTATCATTATTGTTGTTAATATTTCAAACTAACTATCGGCTTCTTGGATTTTCGTGAATTAAAAAATTCAATCGTAAAGACTATTATCTTCTCTTTTAGTGCAAGAATATAATTCCTAATGGCGGAAATCAATGACAACCACCATCCTTTCGATACCAGAGTTTTCCAGATCACCCTTGGAGGTCCCACAGACACTAGGGGGCTAACCCCAACACCTCCACGCATTGCCGTGGAACAGATGCTGCAAATCTTCAAAGATTACAATATCCTTCCTGAACAACAACAAATCATCAGAACAGGTTTCGTATAGTAATACAACGTCGAGGGAACTACCCTCCAAGGAATCCTCGATGATGGACCCAATCACCAGAGATTGGCCAGAGAGCTATTCCCCATCAATGATAATTGGATAGCAACCACCGCTACCAAGACGCACGTCATGGTCCCTTTGACTACGGCCCAGCAGGTAGCAATGACCATTCCTCAGCCCAATGTTACCTCAAACCTCGAAATGCAGGAACAAATGCTGGCGAAGTTCCAAGTTTTCAACACACCTGGAGGTAACCACTATTTCCCAACCGGAGCACCAGCGCCACCTATGGGAATGCAGATGCCCTATACCTATGGAGCCAGTCCATTAGCCTGGATGAACCCCTATTCTCAAACCCCAGGCATTCCGTCACACCAACCCTCTGGATCTGAGCCAGCAAGCAGTTCCAACAAAGGGGACAACGACTCAGAAATTAACCCTAAGCTAAGAGGAAGTCTTAAGAAGCTACTCAAAGACCTGGCGGTGCCCTACCAAGAGTCATTGGTAGAAAAGAGGCTCTCTTCGTTCACCAAAAAAGATCCTAGGAGTCAAGCTAAACCCGTACTTCATTGCCCCTATTTTCGCAAAACTACACGATGGTAAAGATGACCTAGTAGTGCACGTAAGACACTACATGAACATGATGGAAATGGTGTACGCCCAAGAAGCCTACATATGCCAGTACTTCGAGTAGATGCTAACTGATCCCACTACATATTGGTTTCACAAGCTGAAACCCAACTTGATCAGTTCTTGGGACCAACTAAGCGAGGTATTTTTTAAACCTTTCCTCAGCACTACCCTCGCCTCATATGTGAGCAGGCAACTCCATGAAGTTGTCCAAGAGCCAAACAAATCCCCTAGGTCTTATATCTACCTCTTTAATGAGGTGTACATTAGCATGGACGATCTTGACTTCAGCACCACCAAGGAAGCCCTCATTCGAGGGACGAGAAATAATAGGCTTCGCATGGATATCATCATAAGGAGGCCCAGGGACACTACCCAGATGATAGCCATGGTAAAAAGTATGATTAAGGTGGATGAAATGAACATATCTAGGAAAAAAAGAGCGAAGAAAGAGCCACCGATTGAAGGGATGATCGACCATCCCAAAAACCTTCCCACCCCTACAAAAGAGATGTCTGGCGAGCCAACAGACTGGCTCTAAACGCCCCACTCATCCAAATACTGATAGCAATAAAGAAAACCAATGAAAAGAGAAATATGAGGTTCCCCAATGTGCTTGAATGACAGACATTGGGCCGACACCCGGATAGTTTTTTTGAATTACATCGAGCAAGGGGGAATCATAAGAACAAATGCCGAATGCTAGCCGATGAAGTACACGCTCTAATCCGAGCTGAAAAATTTAGTCAGTTCATTAAAGGGATCCCAAGAGAAGATAAAAAAGATGCCCCGGAAATATCGAGGCTTGGAAACACCAAGTGTTCGCCACTTTTCTACTGATAATATAAAAGTTCTAAATATGAACAGGTGTTGTCAGTACAGCTTATCAAATAGAAAAATGGTGATAACTGCAAGTATACAGTTGCAATGTAGTTTTAAAAGATATCATTCCACAAAGAAGGAATTTGGTTTTAAGGATCAACTAGAGTTTACGGAATAAAAGAAAATAAAATAAGTTGATGGTTTTGAACGGTAGACTGATGAATGGACAGATGCATGAACAGATTAGAGAAGATGCAAAGCATATACATGTTCCCTAAGAACAAGTATAGTGGAGTAAAATATGCAAAATAATCAAGACTGTTTTATGCACTAGATAACTTTAACAAACTCGGTTCTAGATGCCCAAATATCCTATAATTCACCGCAGAGCAACACATGAAATGACTTATCTAAATCTAGGGTAAACGAATTATGGCACTTATAAAAACCTGGACAACAATAATACTATGCTTAGTACGGGTCGCTCTCACATAGCTATATTTAGCAAGTTACCACTCCAAAAATGTTGGCTCACTAAACAGCGTTACAATCACAGACCTGGTGATTATATACAATCTTGTTAACCCTGAAACTACTCTTAAAGTCAACTTGAAAGCATATAACTTCATTGATATAAGTGACGCAAGATGAAATACTCATTATGACAGAAAGACATATCATAAACTTCGAATTAGAAAGTATAAGTACAAAATAAAGTAAAGTTGTAAGGTATGCAAATGAAAGCTAAAGTTGATCAAACTGTATCCAGTCTTTAATGGGAGTCGTCAATTCCCGCAATTCTTACGTCTACTTTGAATTCGGTTTCGACTCGTATAGAACCTCCGTTAGGATGCTATTCCTTGTGAATATTGAACAAATGAATGTTGAAGAATAGAAAATTTTATTGATAAGTTCTTTGCAATTACATTCATACAACAATTACTCGAATTTGTGGAGAAATCTAGTGATTGAAACTATAATCGAATCACTAATACATTTTTCTCTCTAACACTTTGAACTTAGTGAAATCTATATAACTTTTACTCTATATCTATCATCTGCTACTGATGATTCTTCGCACCACACCACATAAAATGGTTGATGTGAACCTCTATTTATAGAGTGCAAAAGGTTGCGTTTATCCAAACAAATAGTCATGTCCATTGGTGAAGGGTTGCATCATCTTCAATGTGATTGTATGCAAGATTTTATCCTTATCTTCAATGGATAAGCACCTTTTCATGGTTGCATTATCTTCAAAAGGTGTCTCTTCATCTGACAGTTAATGGAGGTTGATGGCTGTTGATCGTTCTTATCCGGCGGTTGAAAGTTGAGAAGAGTTGATAAAATCCGTCACAATTTGCGAGCGTGACATACATATCGCGATCGTGAATGTAAGTTGGTAGCTGAATGTTTGTGAAGAATTATAAGTCACGATCAGATAGATAGTCGCGAGCGTGATTTTGCCAATCGCGAGTAGGAATCACGATCGTGACATGGTTGTGACTTATGCTTTTCTTCATTATTCTTCTTTGCAACTTTATCGATATTTGAAAACTTTGATCCTAAGCAAATTCCTTGCATTCCATGCATCTTTTTGCACCTTTTTCACTCTTTTTGCATAGAATTCCATCTTTGATCATTTCACTTCCAAGATTCACCTAGTATCTGCACTTGTATAAAAAAACTACATACCACGTGAAATCTTTTATGTGAAGTATAAAAAGACTCTAAACCATATCGTTTTATGAGTAAAAATATTAAGATAATAAGTGTAATTATACACTTATCATATAGCATCAATGGTTTCACTCCATTCATTCCCTTCATCGCTCTTGCTTCGTCTTGAAATTGGATTTTCGCAAGGCGTTTGATAGCATTTCTTGGACTTACATTAATGCAATTTTCCATATGATGGTTTTACTAACGAATGGATTTCATGGCTAGCTAATTGTCGATAGAAGTCTTCTACCTCGATTTTGATTATTGGTTCCTCTTGCG
>CATIWQ010100787.1:0-15211 GCA_949673415.1 Euphorbia schlechtendalii | reverse complement strand
AATAATGTAACAACAAGGAGTTTAAGTGAAATGAAACAAGCTTCGTCCACTTGTATCATGAACATATCTATCTAAACAAAAGCTCAGAACATAATTCCAAGCAATAGAAGCTCGTGAAATCCTCACATAAGCTGCTAGAGCATCCGCAACACTATTCCCTTCCCTGAAGATGTGTGATTTCACCACATGAAGACTAATTAAATCTTTTAAAGAAGCAACCCTCCGGCCTAATACACCATGAGGCCTCCATTTCTTGAATTGAAAAGATGTACTACATAGCTTGAATCGAACTCGAGCCAAATATTAGACAAACAATTCATTTTAGCTCGGCGAACAGCATGTATGGCAGCTTTCAATTTTGCCAAAAAAGAGAAAGTATCGTCAATAGGAAAAGAAAAACATTGTAAAATCATACCTTCAGCGTTTCTGAAAATGCCACCACAACCTGACGGTCCCAAGGAGCCTGTCGAAGATGCATTGGTGTTAGCCTTTATCCAATTAGGTGGCAAAGGAATCTATTTCACCGGAATTATGTTTGGAGCTTTTCAAAAATGTGGCTACAATTTCAGATTTGAAAAAATATTTCACTTGATAATAAGGTTCCATACGTGCTCCATCATCATCCTATCTGTTTTCTTTAAGATAGCCCAAAGTTTTCTAAGAGAAACATGGATATTCGGCCTTCCATCATAAAAAATACAGCTGCCTCTTAGCGCCAAATCACCCAAACAACATTAACTATAGCCAAATTCCAAATTTGCAACTGTGAACAAAATCGATGTGTCAAAGCCCGCTCCAGGGTTGTTCAAAGATCAGTATACCTCAAATGTACGCCCAAACAACCCCATTATACTTTGCGTAAATGGATAATCGACAAACAAATGTCTTCGATCCTCTACACTGTTTCTACAAAGAATGCACATAGATATAACTGGAATGCACTTACGTTGAAGGACATCATGAGTGGCAATGTAACCTGTGGAAGAAGCTATCGTTGGGTACCACAATTTCTTCAAATATCAAATCTCGTGTACTCACCTTACAAAAAATGATAACTTAACCGTAAGATTACCATTAACACTTAGCTTCCAAACACAGCAGTCTCGCACCTCCTCCGTTGCCTCAATTTTAATTAATTTTCTATAATATTTTGTGATACATCTATTGCCGAAATAGTCCAGCCCCGTTTATTACGCATCTCTCGAATTTTGGCCGTTAATTTCAATCTTTCTCATTGACTAAAATCAAGCTTGCTCGCCAATGTCAAAATGATCCATTCGTCATTCAAAAAATTCAGGTTTGAATGGGGACCAATGCTGGTTAATCAAGACAGTAATTGAACATGCAAACGTTGCAAGGTGGAATTTTCAAAACTTAAAATTAACCTAAGGATCCTAAACATGTCATGATTGATATAATCTAGGTTAAAACGTTCTATAGATGCTTTTAGGTTTATAAAGCTTATAAAAGAAACCCAGCATCTAAGTTTAGAGCATTACCAATTGATGTGTGCTTTCTCCCTTTTGGTGACGGTGTTCCCTTAGAGCAATTGGGAAGAACTTTGTTAGCATGAGCTTCCAAACTAGGCGAGCCTCTATGATTGATCCTCACGGATCTTCACCGACCAAAACCTCATTGAGGAAGAACCCATTAGTAAATAGTAGATGTTAAACCGCTCGAAAACCAACACGAAAATAAACCCAAAAGGTTCACTTTAAAAAGAGCCTTCAAAAAGAATTCTTCGATTGTTTGGAGAAACTCAAAGAGGATCTCGCACAACAAAGGAAGAAGAAGATGTCGAACTCAGAGAGAAAAGTTGAGCTGAAGAAGTATTTTCATCGTTGTGAATAAAGAAACAAATTGGAGACTTATTTATAGGGATAAGGGGGAGTGTTAGACTCCCCCTAAAAGTCTATGTGGGATGGGAATATTCCCATCCCATATCCAGGTTGGCCGCCAAGGTCACTATGACCCACGGGCTAACCCACGTCTTGCTACCACAAGGTAAGCCCTAACGGGCTTGCCTTGTGCCGCAAGCTGGGCTTGCTGGCCCTTCCTGCAACCCAGCTTACGGGCTTGCACGCATCCCATGTGCTATGCTTAAGCAGGCTTGTTCGGCAGGCCGCGCAAGCGTTGCCTTAGGCAACACCTGCGGGCTTGAAGCCCGCTAGCGCAAGGGGGCTATCCCCCTGCACTAGCGACCCGCGGGGCAACCGTACAGGCCCCACTCTGAACATCCCTTGTTCGTTTGGGGCCCACTCATAACGGGAAAAATCCCTTCTACTCTCAGTGCAATTTTTCCACTTTCTCTTTATTCCCCTTAATTATTAATTCATTCCAACAAATTAATAATTCTTCTAACGAATTCGACAACTGGTATTTTTGGCATGGACCCAGTTTATAGGTTCTTTACTTAGACCGATGAAGACCCAAAGTTTGTGACCTCATAGTATCCCAAAGTATTAAGCTACTAGAGGTTAACCTAAACTTGGCTTCCTATCCGTGAACCTTTTACTATGCCATAGATGGCCTGTCGCAACAACGAAAAAATGTTTCCTAAAGTGCCAAAAGTGTTGCAAAAGCACTTGTTGCAACACTTTTAGTCGTTGGTAATGCTTCCCTTGCGAAAAGTCATTTTCGCAACACATTTCCTTTTTTTCGCAACACTAAGAAATGTGTTGTGACAAGTGACTTTTCGCAACACTTTTTTAGTGCTTACAACACCTTTTGTTGTGTTGCAAAAAATACCCGTCGCCGTCAACGTTAACGTCCGTTAGTTTTTTTCGTAACACTTTCGTTGTTTTTTCACACCACTTTTCTTATAACACTTTTTACATACTTGCAACACCATGTCCAGTTTTCGGAACACTTTTTGAAAAACACTTATGTCACATTTGAAACACTTTTTGCGCTTATTGCAACACATTTGTAAAACACTTAATTGATGCCATAATTCAAAAAAATTAAAATTCATTTTTTATATAGTTCATAATGTTTAATTGTAATCAAATTCAAACGAGAACAAAAAATACATAATACTATACAAACTAAAAATAACGCTACTAAAAGTATATATGTTTATAATTTACAGAATGGCTGCTGACATCACTATCCGAGCTGGTGTTCACAGAAATGCAACCGAAGAAGTTAAGGGTATCTCACAAACGATCATAAACCATTGCATCAGATCCATGAGCTTGCACCTATAAAAAATGTATGAGCAGAATTTGAATTGATAACTTATTATTCTACCTTAAGCAAACATTGTCGAATTGACTAAAAGTAGCCCATGACTTGTCTTTTCTTGAGCATTCAATAACCAAAATGAGGATATAGCAAAGTACATGAACTAGGAAAAACTGTATAAAACTAAAAAAAAAGTATACAAAACAAGTTAAAGCAAAAGTGGAAAATGAAAAAAAGGAAGTAAGAACAAATGCAGAGTAAAAAACATTTAGTTACAAACCTGTTTGTTTAATTGGATATTTTCCCTCCTAAATCAGCTTAAAGACTCCATCAAATTACTAACAGAAACAAACAAAGGATAGAATACAACAAACCCAAACCCAAGAGTACTCTTATATATATATATATATATATATATATATATATATATATAAGTGTTTACCTTAAATACATCATCACACAACCTAAATCAGTCATCATTTATCATCAACGCTAGGCTCTAGGTAATCAGTGTATCATATCTACGTGCTTGCTCAGCTCCTCTTGTTTCTTCAGCCTCAGCCTCTTGCTTTCACTCACCAGCTGCAACAGCAACTATGTTAATAACATGAACTTGACTTTTCATAAATTCAAGAAATATCATTGTCCTTGTCTAATAAGTATGTACTCACATGCCAAATAAAAAATCTGATTGATTAACCATAACAAAGAATAAAAAGTAGACTTAAACTTAATTGGAATAAATCTAAGAACTCTAGCCTTTCAATGCAATTATAAACAACCAATAGATGGCATAGACTATGATGAAGGAATGGAAATCTCTACCTTTCCAATATCGTGGGCTCAGTAGCATTTGATAGCTCTAAAAGGTGAAAGAGGCCAACTGCAAAGAAATGGTTGTAACATTACTTATCACTTACAAATTTTTTATCACTGTGGCAATAGCTTCTTCAGATGCTCGCTTGCACTCCTAGAATGATGAATCCCCATACACCTATTAAAAATATTATGTATAAAATTAGCTCACGAATTAGATTCGTCACCAAAAGCAAAATAGGTGAGTCTTAAAAATCACTTGACCAAAGAAATGCTTTATTCAAAGAACCAATATATAACCTTCAAAATCGGCATTGGTCTAGTGTAAAACCTGACTACATCAGCATATTAATACACTTCGCAAGTGTAGCAGATATATCATAAATAAACTGCTCTTTTCCACCTAAGAAGAAATCTGTGCCACTGATGGTTAAAAATTACTATGTTAGTTTGCTACATATACAATAATTTAATTATATCATCACTAAAATCACACAATAATTTATGAAATAGTAGATAAAATGAACTATTGTACAATATATTCCAAATAGATTTATTCGTAGCATATTGTATAGGGTGGCATTAAACGAGACAGCTTCCAAATGTCATTATAGTGAAGAAATGTGCCATGGAATATAAAAAAACTATGCAAAAGATGAAATTAAACAAAACAACAACGGAAAATAAGTAACAAGCAACAAACTTTTGGAGTAAGACAATAACAACACAAGATTAGTGACTTGATACGATTCTAACTTCTGAAATACAAATTCATGGGCACTGAATCATGAGAAGCAAAACTAAATTTGAAATACATTTCTGAAATATGATCTATTGTATAGTTCACCCTCTAAACTTGGTCTACAAAAAAATGACCCTAGAACCTAAAAAAAACTATGTTTCCCCCCTAAACTTGCAAAAATGCACCAGTTTAACCCTCAACTTGTAAAAAATGCACTAGCTTACCATTTGATTGGCACGTGTCAACTTTTGTTCAAGAGAGAAAAATGACATTAAAAAATTCAAACCAACCAACAGGTGACATGTGTCATTTAAGGGGCAGATTGGTGTTTTTTATTGGTTGAGGGAGTAAACTGATGCTTTTTAAAGTTCAGGATGTCATTTAGCTATTGAGACCAACAAGGAATGATTAAATGTTAGTATTGGTCTAGATTTTAAAATACTCTCTTTACTTTCTCCATTTTCTATGTTAGTTTCAGTATATATATTTATTTTTCTCTTTGTAAATGGATAACCCCACTAATACATAATTAAAGTTAGTACTGATCTAAATTACAAAAAAAAAATCTCACAAATTTACAAGCTTTATCAATTGATTATAGAGATCAAATTAGAATTTAGACGCACCAAATCAAATCACCATTAAGACTTACTAGTATCCCAAATTATAGAAATGAAGAAGTTGAGTTGAGCTGAGAACAAAATACAATCATTAAGGGGAATTGGAGGCCCCAATACATAATAAAATTGGTTTAAAGAATTCTTATAGTAACTGGTGTAGCATATTTTATCATATTCAAAAGTTAGGAGCGCTAAATATCTAAATCAATCAAATATAGTTCTCTAACATAACAAAACAAGTCGCAAAGACTTAGAAATATGGAAAGAAGATCAAAATATGATGTTTCAAGCCTGTGACTGGAACAATAGACTGCTTAATTTTATTAGAAATAAAGATCTTTCATGAATATATGACTAGATTCAATCAAAGAAAATCACTTTTTATATCTAAAAACAAGAAAAAAAAATATATGAAGCGGAATCGATTTGCAATTACCATTGTAAACTTGACAAAATTAATACGAGTAGAATCATGATAGCTCATGACAATTCATTATGTAAAAAAAAGAATTGCATATCTGTGTAAGATATTCAATTCAATAAATAGCCTAATTTTTTTAAATGCAATTATAAGACTAAATTGTAGCATACCTTTTCTGTAATATATAAAATTCACAGTGAACAAGAAATTCAAACTTCAAACAAACAGATCCACAATTCCAGATTTAATCAAATTCTGAATCTAAACACTTACAACAATTTTAGTATTTGCAAATAGAACCTTGCATGGAATCAATAATTTCGTATAGTGGAAATCCATAGTCTACATTTAGGTTCAAGAGTATTTTTTATTTTTATGAAATGATACATAGTAATCAAAGCTCAAATTCACAAACCCAAATAGTTATGACAAAATTAAAGCTCAATTTCACAAATACAAGAAGTCGTAACAAAATCAAAGCTCAAATTCACAAATGCAAACAGTTCTGATAAAATCACTCCAATTTACAAACCCAACAATATTAAAGCTTAAATTCACAAAAATAAGGAAATAAAATCAACCCTAGAATTTCTGCAAAAGTTATAAGAGCTAAAGAAGAATTGTATGGACTGAGAGAAAGAGCATTACCATTAGATGGCATAGAAAGGCAGTGACCAGCATCGCAATAGCAGATACATAGATGGCGGTTGAGTTTTCAAGGATGAAGTAGAAATTATCAAAGGAAAATGAGAAGAATGCGCAACAGAGATATTAGAAGAGACGAAGTGCTATGGAGAGAACAAAGTGTATTGGTATCAATTTCGAAAACTATAGCCAAGAAACTGATGAAGAAGTAAAGAGAACATGGTGAAGTAGGGATATGGAATTTGGGGGTTTAGGTATTTTTCAAAGAAGAGCACGAGGTGAGGAAAGGAGAGGTGAGAGAATCAGTGATTTATATATTTTTTTACTGAATTTTTTATTTTTAGTTTTGTTTATTTTTTCCCATCAATTAATAAGCGGGAGATTTCCCACCGGTAACTTTTCACTATTCATCATGTTTTTCGCAACGGTTAGACTGAGAGTGTTACCTTAAGTTAACACATGAATGTATTCAGGTTATACATTGGAGACCGCCATAAGACAGACACTCGGAAATAACTATATCCATGTGTTGGTGTCATCTCTTATTACAGTAGCGGTACAAGTATCCTCATACTTGAGATACAAGTTACTTTATGTAGGAGTTGCTATACTTTAGGTTATACTTATTCATACCTTGGCGATCAGGATGACATGGGTGATTATGGGTATAGTGATGATCACATGTTGGTAAGTCGAGTAGTCAAGATGAGATCCATCGCTCCTGATATAGTGATATAATGGGAGATGTACCTTAAGGCCTCTTTTTGAAGATACACACTCATAAACCTCTCATCAAAGTATATTATTGATAGAACAGGTTTCTAGTCAATCTTTATACATTATGGCGAGTGGTGTTCTTTGTGAATAAGTCTAATTCCAGGATAGCTACGGCTATTACATGAGCTGACACTTAATCCGAGCTTAATAAACTAAATAGTACTTAACCTGATGGAAGGAGTGTATTGTTTTGGTTACTATTTCAGAATCACATCAAGTCACAAGCATGTGACATTTTGAGTATCGGGGGATCATACGCCTTTGCTAGAAAGCCCATTTGATCATCTACAGTTATTGGATTCCATATCGGCCTGGAACACTAAGCCTAAAGGTTATTAGATGGGAAGCCAATTTTAGGTTAACCTCTAGAGGCTCTATACTTTAGGATCCTATGAGGTCACACACTTTGGGTCTTTACCGGGCTAAGTAAAGAACCTATAGACTGGGTCTATATCAAGAATAAAAGAGAAAAGGGTCGAACTCAAATTGGATGTATTTTGGTAGGAAAAAAATATCAGAATGAAATGGAAAAAACCAAACTAGTGTGCCACAAGAGGATCTTGCGAAAAATCTGGCAAGAGTCCGCGAGGCAAGCCAGCCCGAGCGCTAGACGCGCTTTCGGGTTTGCAGGCTAGCAAGCACTGCATTGAAACGCTTGCGGGAAAGCCTGTAAGCAGGCCTCATAAGCGTTGCTAAGCGCATGCAAAGGCCTGCAGGGCTTGCAATAAATCTTGCAAGCCCAGGCTATTGGGGGCTTGTGAGATTTCTCGCAAAGATCACAGCGCACAAGGTAAGCCCATGCAAGGGTTTGCCTTCCACGATAAGTGGCTTCGTGAGTTTCTCGCGGAGCAGCCCGTGTGGGATTGGTGTTTTAAACTAATCCCACATCGGTTAGGGGGAGTAGTTTTGCTCCCCCTTTTGGCTTTAGATAGCCTCCTTCCCTCCTATTTCAAATCACTTCAGCTCATCCTTGCTTCTGAGTTCGACATATTTTCTTACGAGTTTTTTGCGAGATCCTCCACGAGTTTCTCCAACGTCGTAAGAATTCTTTTAAAGGTTTATTCAATTTTGAAGAGAGCGTTCTTAGTAATATTTTCGGGTTGGTCTTTGAATGGTCTAGCAATTGCTGTCTACCAATGGGTTCTTCCTAAATGAAGGTTTTAATCGGTCAAGACCCATGTGGATCAATCATAGAGGCTATCCTAGATTGAATGCTAGTGTTACGAGAGGACTGTACTAAGGGAGCATCGCACCAAAAGAAAGCATGCATCAACTAGTAATGCCCTTAACTTGGATGCTATGTTTCCTTTATAAGTTTTATAAACCTATATGCATCTATGGAACGTTTCAACTTAGATTATATCAATCATGGCATGCTTAAGAGATCCTTTAGGGTTAATTTTAAGTTTTGAAATTTCACCTTGCAACTTTGCATGTTCAATTACAATCTTGATTAACCAGCAGATGACATTATGGAAAAGATTGTTCTACCTCATGGAATCGTCTTCACCAAAATTGACTGGCCTAAGAATCAAGACTTTGGACCAATGTTCGAGGTTGATTATGATGCAATGTTGAAGAAAAAGACCATGCATCGTGTAATCAGGTAGCAGAATCTCAGCCAATTCCTTCTTATGGATGCTCCTGCCATCAAGGAGTTGCTCAGGAAGTTTTACATGAATTCTACTCCATCCAAAGAATCAATGATGTTTTGATGGTGGAGATCAACAACATCTCCTAACTAATTAGTGCCAAGTTGATCAGCAGTCTTCTCAACATGCCTTTGAAGGGGATTAAGCTGAGAAAGAACAGAGATGAAGAAGTAGTGGTTATCCCTAAAGATTGGTAACTCCTAACATAATATGGACCTAGATAAATAGTGCGTCTAGGATGAGCTGGGAGGCGAAGGCATGCCACAAATTATTGGTGAAGCTGATTCTACTTAAGACCAGGTCCCTCATAAGCTACACTTATTTCGAGAGGTGCGTAGTCTACCATATGGTAGAAGGTAAGTAAATTAACCAGTTATGATCCTGCTGGTTAATCAAAATAGTAATTGAACATGCAATCATTGCAAGGAGGATTTTCAAAAATTAAAATTAACCTAAATATCTCCTAAGCATTCCATGATTGATATAATCTAAGTTAAAATGTTCCATAGATGCTTTTAGGTTTATAAAACATGTAAAAGAAACCCAGCATCTAAACATTGAAACATTTACCAGTTGATGCGTGCTTTCTCTCTTTTGGTTGCAATGTTCCCTTTGAGTAATTCGGCAACATTTACTTAGCACGAGCTTCCAAACTAGGAGAGCCTCTATGATTGATCTACATGGATCTTCACCGACCAAAACCTCGAGGAGGAGGAACCTGTTAGTAGACAGTAGCTGCTAGACCACTCGAAAACCAACTCGAAAATAATCTCGAAGGCTCACTTAAGAAAGAGCATTCAAAAAGAATTCTTCAATTATTTGGAGAAACTCGTGGAGGATCTCGCATAATAAAGGAAGAATAAAAAGTCGAATCCAGAGAGAAAATCTTAACTCAAAGCTATTTTATGATGTGTTGTAGTGTGTGAATAAAGAGAGGAGTGGAGGCCTATATATAGGGAAAAGGGGGAGTGTTAGACTCCCCCTCAATAACTAGACGGGATGGGATAAAACCCATCCCATCTTATCGAGTCAGCCGCGCGGGTCAGGGTGACCCGCGAGCTGACCCGCGCGGGTTGCAAGGAAGCCCTAGTGGGCTTCCCTTGCTTAGTAGCAAGCTTGGGCTTGTGGCTTTCCACAAACCTAAGCTTACAGCCCGCTAGTGCGTGGGCTTGCCCTGCTAGCTTTTTAGCTTGCGAGGCAACCGCACTGGCCCCACTTTGAACAACTCGTGTTCTTTTAGCCCACTCGCCACTAGAAAAATTCCCTTGCTCGATTTGATTAACTTTCCCTATTTCGTCTTTATTTCTTTTAATTATTAATTTGGTTCAACCAATTAATAATTCTTTTCTAAAGGATTCAACAACTTATATTTTTAGTATATACCTAGTCTTTAGGTTCTTTAATTAGTCCGATAAAGACCCAAAGTGTGTGACCTCATAAGATCCCCAAGTATAGAGCTGCTAGAGGTTAACCTAAACTTAGCTTCCCATATGGGAACCTTTAGGCTCAGTGTTCTAGGTCGATATGGAACCCGATAGCTCTAGACTATCAAATGGGCTTTCTAGCAAAGGCGTATGATCCCCCGATACTTAGAACGTCACGTGCTTGTGACTTAATCCAATTCTGTAGTAGTAACCAATACAATACACTCCTTCCATCATGTTTAGTACCATCCAGTTTATTGAGCTTGGATTAAGTGTTAGCTCATGTAATAGCCGTAGCTATCCTGGAATTAGACATGTTCACGAAGAAAACAACTCAGCCATAATGTATCAAGATTGACTAGAAACCCGTTCTGTCAATCTTATACTCTGATCAGAGGTTTATGAGTGTGTCACTTCAACAAAGGGCCCTAAGGTACATCTCCCATTATATCACTATATACGGAGCGATGGATCCCATCTTGACTACACAGCTTACCAACATGTGATCATCGTTATACCCGTAATCACCTGTGTCATCCTGATCGCTAGGGTATGAATGAGTATGAGGGAAATACAAGTGAATCCCTTGTTAGGGTAAAATATTTTTGTTTTTGCCATAGTGGTAAATTATTTTCATTTTCCTCTTTTTTTAAGATTGATTTTTTTAATTTAAAATTATCATATTTCACAAATCGTTAATTTTTTTATTCAAATATTTGAAATATGTTGTTCACCTTATTTTTAATTTTAAAAATGATATCCAATTCAAATTTTTTTGTAATAAAAAATGTAGTCTGTATACCTGGTATAAAAATCGTTATACCAGGTATAAAATTCAGATTTTTTGTAATATAACAGATTTGATATTCTTATACATGTATATCAACTCTTTACCGTACTCAATTTTTGCATCAAAAAACCATTTATCGAAGACATTATACTAGGTATAATAGTTGTTATACCTGGTATAAAAATTGTTATACCTGGTACAAAAATTGTTATACCGAGTATAAAAAATAGTATACCAGGTATACTAGTGTGAGCGGGCGACATGGAGCGGTGGGCCGAGAGCATGTGGGGTTCATAGGCGCGGTCCACCGGGGTGTTTTGGAAAAGAAGAAAAGGCACCGGGTCGGGGACCCGAAAAAAAAGGTTAAAAAGAGAAAAAGGCGAAAACGTTTTAGATCGATTCGAACCCGAATCCGCCGTCTCTCAGTGTGGAGTCACCACCTGGATTAGCTCTTTCCAGGAATTAGAGTCCTGTGAGGCTTAACGTCTGGGGGACGGCCCACCAAGACACAGAGATTCGGATCCGGGATAAGTTGCTTATTTCTTAAGTGATCACAATATATTATATCTACAGAAAACCGTTTTCTTTTAACTGTGCATATTCGCACTTAGGTTGTTTTTGAGGTTAAAATGCATGATTCATGTATTGCGGAATAATAAATCATTCACAAAGCGGAAAAATAAACCATCCACAAAACCGTAAGTAAGTGCGGAAAGTAAATGCGGAAAAAAAATGAAAATTACAAGGCTTCAAAAATCGGGGGATGCAATCGCCCGCTATCCTATTAATTACATTTTCCGTAAAAAAAATGTGCAATGCCCGAAGGAAAATAAATCCTAAACATACATCTAACCTGCATTCACAAAGGTTAGCACAGGGGATAACATGTATGTTTGATTTGATTTTGACGAGGCCCGTGTGGCCTAATTAAAACGTCGGTGATTTAAAGTTGTTAATTTAAATAAAAACAGTTCATTTTTATTTACACGTATGTTGGTCAATTTTGGTTAATGAAAATGATCGCATGGTAAAATGCGAGGTCTGTTATCCGGGAATATATATTAATTCCCTTCGTTGGGGTATTCTAATACAAAAATTAAAAGAAATAAAAGAAGAAGGAGAATTACAACATTATTTACAACAACAAGGAATAAAAATAAATCCTAGGTAAAAAATAAAAATTAAAAAAAAAAGAGAAGAAGATGAACATGGAATTTGTAGCTCTAGGAACTCAGAGGCTTTACCCTTTTGGCGTGAATCCACTTCGACGTGTCCGTTTGATCCCCGGGAGCGTTCCTCGTTCGTTTTGGTTTAAGTAAAAAGGTTGATGTAAAAAGTAAAAGCCCAAAAATCTTCGTTTAATTCTTGGGATTTTAGTGTAATTTTAATTGGAAAATAACGTGTTTATTTATCGAAAAGATAATCAGACTCGGGTTCTAAATTGGTTTTAGACCCGAGAATATCTGAGGATTCAAGAAGAAAAGATGAAGAAATTTTATAAAAAGATTAAGAAATTCGGGATCCAAAAGTGTTTTTGGTCAGAGAAAAAGTTAAAAGAAAGTGAGGAATATTGTTTTTATTTTTTTGTTCTGAAAGAGAGGATTTTTCTTTCTGAATTTCCGGCCCCGTGTACTGAAAAAAACCCGACTATTTATAGATAAAAAAGTCCCGAAAAATCCAAAACATAGAGCCTCGCCAACGAGGGATCTCGCGCGCGAGGACTCGCTGGGCCTCACGCGAGGCTCCCTCGCGAGGCCTCGCGCGGTCTACGCGAGGGTCCCTCGCGAGGCCTGCGTGAGGGTACCTCGCGAGGCCTCGTGCAGCCCTCGCGGTGGTCCCTCGAGAGGCCTCGCGAGGGTCCCCCGCGCAGCCCTCGTGAGGCCTCGCACGGCCTGCGCGAGGGTCCCTCCCGAGGCCTCGCGCGAGGGTCCTCACGAGGCCTCGCGCGGCCTGCGCGAGGCTCCCTCGCGTGGCCTCGCGCTCGGGATTACGTCTCCCCCCCTTATACACACACACACACACACACACACACAAACACACACACACACATACATATATATTTCTTTTTTTTTGTATTTATTTATTTTTTTTAGTTAAATAATTTAAAAAGTCCGAGGAGGATTCCCATTTGAAGATCGTCGGATGGTCGAAAATCGTGTGATTCGAGGATAAATTTCCCGAAAAGCCATCATCATTGAACGCGCGAGCTGGTACAAAATCCCGTGCTCACAGTGAGGTTCCCATGGAACCCATCAAGTAGAATGTAGAATCAAGGGGAACAGCAAACCTCCCCTCTATGACACCTGCAAATGTACTCGTGTCCTCGGTCATGGCATTCAAATCAGGCACGCGAACCCTCTTTCGGGTAAATTCCTACAAAGACATCAACATGGGTAAAATAATTAACACATTTCATACCCCGTATCCCACACTAGTGCCGCTAGCACCTACACCGGAACCACCGTCAACTCTCGGACCCCTAACACGAGATAGGGGATGCTCCGCCTCGGCCTGGGTCAGTGAGTGAAGCTAAAGCAGTCTCTCCCTAATGAAGGCCTCGTAGTCAACACGCAGCCCGGAGAGCCTCACACCATGATCCTCAAAGAACACCTCCCGCTCATCAGGATTAGTGACCACCAAGTGCGCTCAAAATAATCCGGTGGGAGGCGGAAGCGGAATGCGCCTTTTGGATACTGGCCTAGTCCGCCAGAACTGAATACGTTCTCCCAAGTACCACTCACAGGTCCTGGGCCCCTCAAGGATGAAGCGGTTGCGATCCACGTCTCACCGAATCTCCTTCGCCATGTGATAGCTTGGGAGACCCCTCCATGGGTTGCGCTCCACCTAAAAAGAAAGAACCTTAAAGTCAGAATAAATCCAAAGATAAAAAGGCGATTATATCCATAGAAATAAGTTCCATCACCTGCTCAAGGGTCAATGCACAAAGATGCTGATAGTAACTAGCAGAATCTAAAAAGTCTCCCACGAATGACGAACAAATCCGGGCCATACACAGGGCTCCCTCCGGAGCATCAGAAAACTGTGGGGCGGGGAGGAACCTATGATAGAAAGCCCATACCTATGAAATAAAAGAATCAGTTAAGGTTAATCACTCAATAACCGATGTATACAAATCACAAAGTAAGCGAATAATACCTGAAGAACCATGGGGCAGCAACGCTGAGTACGCAAACTACCCCGAACGACTAAGTCAAGGGTAAAATAAGTCTGCGCTAAGATCATCCGTGGCCAATTAAGGCCACTACCCTGTCCAAATCTGCTAGCGGCTCAATCAGCCCATAGTTGACCTCGCTATTCGAGACTGAGAAAAATGTTACACTCAATAGGGTGACAAAAAATGACCAGACGTACAGAGGAATCTCGGCCTCGGAAACCGACTGTCGACCTGTCTAGTAGTCAAACAACACGCTATAATGCAACGCCCAGCCTTTGGGATCAACGACGAGCAAGTCTCTAACACGATTACAAGCAGTTGGAGCCTTGAAGAATCGCTCCAAAAAGGCATCGAACCGGATCACAGCACCAGCCCAGGGTAGACCGGTGATCGCTACAACATCAGAGAGAGTAATGGTAACCTCCCCGATAGGAAGGTGGAAGGTGTGCAAAATGTCGTATCACCTCTGAGCATGCGCGACCGTTGTAGCATACGGTAATAAGGTAGGCCGTAAGGATCGGACCAAGGGACCGAAGCCGGTGGCCTCAATAGCCTGAACTAGCTCGGGGTGAGAAGAAGCGTTACGATACCACGCTTGGATCGTAGAATACCCACCAGTAGGACGTAGCGTGGGGGATTGTAAAACAAATTAAACGCATTTTGTAATTAAATACATTTTTTAATTAAATGCAAAAAAGGTGAGAAAAATACCAAAAATATTTTCTTTAAATAGTTTAGATCCAAAACACGTTTGGATCCCAAACTTTATTATTGTTTTTTAATGTTTCTACTTCTCACGTTTCTCAAAGAGGTCCTCGGATATTCTCGGGATTAAAACAAATTTAGAACCCGAGTCCTATTATCGTTTGGACGAATATTTTCTTCAAAGGTTTTTTTATCCGAATAACGTTTGGACTCCGAGCTTTGATTATTTTCCAATCTCTTTTCCATAAAATATATATA
>CATIWQ010100777.1:0-21658 GCA_949673415.1 Euphorbia schlechtendalii | reverse complement strand
AATAAAGAGTTTAGTGTTTTTGTAAAATGATTTTTAAGTCATTAAAAGTGTTTCTCAAAATTGAATTTTAAGTTACTTTTAAGTTGTTGAATAGTTGAAAAGACTATAAAGTATATGTTTTATAAAAGGGTATTTGGTTTTGAATATAATATAGGGGTAATATTGTAATTTGTTTGGTCAAAAAGTAGATTTGAAAAAAGTCACTTTTTAAAAGTAAGTAATAGCTACTTCTTACTTTTTACTTAAAAGTAACATTTTTAAGTTGAAAAAAGTTTAGAGAAACACTAAACTAACTAACTTTTAATTTAAAATTCTACTTTTAAGCAAGTTTGACTAACTTTTAAGTTTAGAGAAACACCCCCTTATTTTTTAAAAGTGACTTTTTTTCAAATCTACTTTTTGACCAAACAAATTACAATATTACCCCTATGTTATATTCAATACTTTTATAAAACAAGATTCAACAATTTAAAAGTGGTTTAAAATTCAATTTTGAGAAACACTTTTAATGACTTAAAAATCGTTTTACAGAAACACTTAACTATTTATTTTTAAACTCCTTAAAAGTTAAAAAAACACTTTTAAATTATAAGTCACAAGTCATAAATTTGGAGAAACACCCCCTAAATCATCTCGTGAGATTTTCCAACTTACATACGTTTATATGTTTTTGGTAAGTTTCTGAAACTTATGTCATGTTGGCTCATAATTTTCTTCTTCTTAGTTGTTATAATCTAAATCGTTATTTGATAATTGGTATAGATAGATACTCTTGGATATGTGTTTCGCAATTCACTCTCCAAAACATCATTCTACTTGTTAGTGTTGAAAATGAGCAAGTTGATGCTTTTTTTTGCAACATACGGTGATGAAAGAACCAACAGCTCGAAATGCATTGAGCCAACTACGACAGTTTGTAGCAATCATGTTGTAGATGGACTCAAGAGGGAGCTGGTAAAGAATCAATTCATAATTTTAAAACATTAAACTCTCTTCATTTTTAAATTTTTAGAGATTTTTTGGATAAACTATATGCATTAGACCGACATTTAAGTAACTATGATTAATTAAAGAATTTTAGTATGAAACCAAAGAGTAAGTATAATTGGAGATATCGATTTTAAATATTATCTAGATACAAACAAAATTACTGATATCTTATTACTAAATAGTATGTTTAATATTAAAAGCATCAACACAAGTCCAATTAAACCTATACTTTAAAAATCCAGTTTCGGACCGGGCTTAGATCGGGCTTACAAGCCCATGACTCGTACTAGATTTTCTTTTAAATATTTTATAAAATAAATATACATAAAATAAAATTTTTGTATATTACGTATAATTCATACATGTTTTTGTATTCTCTAATTGCATTTTTAAAACACAACATTATTTTATGTAAGTTCAAAAATCAAACAAATAAAAATATAAAAGTAAAAAATAATTATTAAATATAATATATAAATAAATATTATAGATATTATTCATCGAGTTGAGTTTGAGTATTTACAAAAAAATCAAACCTGACCCGTAAGGCTTTAGCAGGCTTAGGCCGGGCTTTTTGTGAAATTAAGTGTCCAAGCCCGACCCATAAATGCAGTCTGGGTCGGGCTAGGCGAGTACCCAATCAATGAACAGGTCTAATCCAGTGTCTTACCATGACCAACGTCGACATCCTAGCAAGGTCGTATAAGACATATGCAACGTCTCCTCATTTTGATCCTTGTCAATACACTAAATATGAGGTTCAATAGAGTGACTATTATGATTATTGATAGGTTCGCAATGCACGGAGTAGGGTCGTTTATAAGGGTGGCCATCAAGGGCGACCATCCAAAATTCATAGTGAAAAATGATCTAAAATAATAATTTTTTTCCCTTTTAGTTTGCATTGTGATACGAATAAACATTAACCGAACCTAAATTAATTGGTACATCTTTAACAAATTAAAGTTAGAGATTGTAGATTTAATTTATAACTTCTTAAATTATGTAACTTTTATTATAATTTTAATTATTGAAGGTCTTTTCTACATTTTTTTACCTTACAACCCCAAAATGTCAAAATGTCAGGAATGGTTATAATTGGGTGAGTCAAGGAAAAGAATCCAAACTTGAAAATTGGCGGGCGGACATATTTTCTTAAATTAATCCTTAGCATTTTTGTGGTTTCACACTAGCCGATAATTAAGTTTGCTTCATACACACCCTAAAGATTAGAACTCTCGATGATGCTTAAGCAGTTAAGTTTCTCATCTAACTCAACCAGTCAGTAATCCTTAGCAATTTTAGAGTGTCAAAATAAGTAAAACGGAACCTTCTCTGTAAAGATTTCTCAATTTGATTCAATCCCTGAAGATAATAAAAAAAATATATGATTTTTTAGTAGAAGCATAAATTTTATCTTTTTGTATGTACAGAAATTTAATTTGTATTTTGACTTTTGAAAGAAAAATTGCAAATGTTATGTTTTTTTTAATATTTATGAAGCTGTTATGGTTTTTTTAAGTATTTTTTTTGAAAAAGGTAAAGAGTTTTAAGTTTTAACAATGATAAACTCCGACCATTACAATTTCAATAAAAATACTTGTCATTTGGAAGAAAAAAAAGGGAAATACAAGTGAATCCCTTGTTTTGGTAAAATATTTTTATTTTTGCTATGATTGTAAAATATTTTCACTTTTCTTTTTTTTTAATTTCTATTTTTTCTTTTACCTTCTTTTTGTATTTGCATAAATTAGGTACAATTACTCTTAGATTATGCATAGTTTCGTAGCAAAAACATTTTATAAAGGCATTATACTTAGTATAATAGTTGTTATACCTAGTATAAGAGTTGTTATATTTGGTATATGAGTTGTTATACATGGTATACAAGTTGTTATAGTTGGTGTACGAGCTATTACATTCTTATATTTGAAGACAATAGTCAATTTTACACCAAACATCACATTATGAATACCTTATACATGGTAAAAGAGTTATTTTGCCAGATATATTGACTATTATACCAGGTATATTGACTGTTATACCAAGTATATTAAAATAATTTTAAATCACTTTAAAATATTATGAGATTAGCTTCAATGGTAACATATCTTCTGTGTCATGTACATCTTACATTCATTGATTTTAATATGTGAACTTGCCACTACTATAAACAACAAATTCCTATCATAACAAATGTTATACCTGGTATAAAAGATGTTATACCTGGTATAAAAACTATTATACCTAGTATAAATTTCATTGGAAATCACAAAATGTTACAATATCTTGAATTCCTTGTAAGATAACATGTTTGTATTTCATCTTTTCTTGCTACGGTAGCCATTCTTGTTGTCCTTCGAGTATGACTCAAACTCTGCGAACTTTCAGGCTCAACTTTAACTATACTTTTCCTAGTTGAGGTTCTTCTTGTTCTTCCGAGTTATGGCTTGATATCGGAAGATAGTTGTGCATTTCCAAGTTCATTGAGTCCTTCAACTTGGAAAGGATTCAGAAGTATTTTTATTTATCTAATGTTAAAATTTAAAACTAAACAAATTTTATATATACACACACACATGAAAATTAGTATTATGTCAGAATTTTTGGTTAGAAACATCTGAAGTAATTAAGCTATTGAAACAACTCAAGCATAAAATTTGAGGCAATCGACGTCTCCAAGGCATCCAATATTAAATTAAATATCAACTTTCAACAGCAACTCATCATTTCTGTAATACAATCAATCTGTGTACTATTTGAAGGCTAAAAATCTTTGGCACTTGATATGTCAAAAGAGTTTGAGTTCATAGCAATTCAAAACTTCAAACAAGAAAAAACTAATTCATTATACTTGTAATTTCACAAATTTGTTTCCAGGAATGAGACATTAATGAAAGAATTCAACCATAATTTGTGTAGAACAAGCTAAAATGGCAGTCTTCTACACATAGCATCCTCTAAGGTCCATGATTCAGCCTACCAAATGAACATATCAATGGTTTAGTGCCATATTGGCCACCTATTACTCACACTAAGGTAACTGTACAATTCCTTCGAGTAAAAGGGAGCATACAAACAATTGATGAAACATAAACCAGAATATATTAGATTCACAAGATTTACCGTTAATTCAAAAACAAAACAAGGAAACACAATCACCGATTCAATCAAATTATATATATATATATATATATATATATGAACAGCAAAAAATCAAAAGAGAGAAGGAAATATTAATATAATCAAATTAATATTTATATCAAAATCAAACAAAAACAGATTCATTCAAATTGTATATATATCAATCGATATAGAAATGACAACAAACAACGAACCTTTGGATTTAGATGAGATTTAGGGAGTTAAAAATTGAAATTAGAAGAGAGAAGGAAATTGATGTTGAAACGTAATTGAGGAAGAGGATGAGGCGAGCGACGCAACAAAGGTAGGAGGAGCGGCACAACTAGGACAAGAGAAAGAGCATTGCGATGATTAGAGGAGCACCACGATGACAAGACTAGCAGTGGCAACTAGAGCAGTAGCGGCTCGGCGTGGCAGCGACCACGAGATTAGAAGTGGAGTTTAGATAAGGCAGCAATGGAAAGGAGGAGGAAAGACAAATAGGAGGTGGATGAGAGGGAACACAGATTAAAAAGAAAGGAAGACCGTTCAATTTGGAAAGGATAAAAAGAAACCTAAAGATCGTATAAAGAAAATATTATATTTGGTTTGTGACATTTCAAAAATTATCGGGTGACATGCTTCAAAAATATTTTATCATTTTACTGTAAAAGCATAAAATCCCCTTCGTATTAAGAAAGCAATATGCAATTTTTAAGAAAATACAAGGAAATTAAAAAAAAATATTGTTGCTTTTACATACCAAAAAAGTGATATATATGCTTTTTACAAAAATAACTTTTGTTATTTTGTAAAAATAATTTCATAATTTTATTTTTATCTACTTTTTCTTATATAGGGTATAAGAACTTATAAACTAACTTTTTCCTACATTTTCATGAAGGCCTTATACTTGTTACAAGAGTATTATAAAGTCTTTGCACAACTTATTTTCCATTAATTATCGTAATTACTTTTGATCTAAACACAAAAATCAATTTTCAAATGTCTTATACCAATTAAACGATTTGTTTTATACTAGGTATAAAAAAAGTACGTAAAAACAGAAATATGAAAACTTTTGTAAGACACAAAGTTACAAAATTTTTTGTTAATAAAGAGCATAAAATAGGAAACTGCTTCCTGAAGGCAATGCACCATATAGGCTAATTAACAATGCAATAGGAAACTGCTCCCTTTTCCCCTTATAAATACAGAGGTCCTGTAAATTGTAATCCTAAAACTAGAGCCACAGCTAGTTTTGAAACGCTGTAAAAAATGGCACCAGCAGCCAGTTTTCCAATCCAAGTAGGAAAAATTGACGATGTTCAAGAACTAAGAAACACCAAACCAACCACAATCCCTCCTCGATTTCTCCGAGACTTGTCCGAAAGGCCTGAAATTTCCTCTGCTTTGCCCTCTGTTTCTGTCGACATTCCTGTCATTGATTTCTCCAAGCTTCTCAATGCCAACGAATTAGAAGCCTTTCGCCTCGCTAAAGCCTGCGAAGATTGGGGATTTTTCCAGGTTCTTCTCTTTCTCCTTCAAACCTGACAGAAAAGTTCTATTTTAGTCCCGAACCAAACAGGCTAAGGTTGTGGTTTTTTTGATTGTAGGTGATTAACCATGGAATTGATTTGAGTTTGGTTGAAAACATGGAGGAAGTGGCCAAGGAGTTTTTTATGTTGCCGTTGGAGGAGAAACAGAAGTATCCAATGGCGCCTGGAACAATTCAAGGCTATGGCCAAGCTTTTGTTTTCTCCGAGGAACAAAAGCTTGATTGGTGTAACATGTTTGCTCTTGGGATTTGCCCTCCCTCCATTAGAAACCCGAAGCTTTGGCCTTTGAAGCCCCTGAAATTCAGGTTTTCAACTTGGCATTAAACGCGCTCTCCGAACTTTCACAATTTTTCAATACTACAATGAACTTGGCAAAAATGACAAAATTTGTTCGTTAAATCTGTCTAATGTGCCATCCATTTTGTTGCGTATTCCAGAACACCGCGTGTATTTTAAGGGTCCGCGTGGTTGACCCATATATGCGGGGCAAGTCCATGACTTTTTCACGTTAAAAAATAAAATTTTAAAGTAATATATTGTTTGTGTTCTGAAAATCGGACTGAGCAGCTATCTAGATCGCGCCAGGGTAAGATTTTTCACGACAGTGCAGAATTTCGATTGAATTAAAAATTTTAACATACTAAAAAAATATAAGAAAAATGAAAAATACAAATCCGACTCATCCCATGTAGAGTTACATTATAAGATATACCTAAATAACATAGCACGTTATAACGCCATAATTTATCTAACAAACATAACTTTAACTTTTTGGTGCAGCGATACGATAGAGGAATACTCGCGAGAAGTGAGGAATCTGTGCGGGAATCTACTGAGGCAGATAGCAAAGAATCTAGGGTTAAGAGAAGAAACATTTGAAGAGATGTTTGGGGAAGCAGTGCAAGCCATAAGGATGAACTACTACCCGGCATGTGCTAGACCGGACCTAGTTTTGGGGCTAAGCCCACACTCAGACGGCAGTGCCTTAACCGTGCTGCAACAAGGCAAGGGCGGCTATGTTGGCCTCCAAATCCTCAAACACGACAACTGGGTTCCTGTTCAACCCATCTCAAATGCTCTTCTCATCAACATTGGCGACACTTTGGAAGTAAGTTTGTCTTGTTACATCTTCGTTTTCCCCCAAAACCCTTAAAGCAAGATTCTCGACTAGTGCGAGAATCATGCGGTATGCAAAATGTAAATAATTATGATATCGTGTCAATCATCCACGTGACACGATTATAATATTTCGTCAATTTACTTTTACAAAAAGATTTTTTAATAATTAATTAATTAATACAACCGTGGAACTTTAACTGCGTGGCCCATACTATTAGATGGTCTCATTAGACTCAAGATTGGCGTAAATGATTTTATAAATCAATTTTAAACAAACTTTGTACTCTGGGGATCACGTGGTCTGATTTGTTAGATGATTGACATGTTATCAGCTATCTTGTTGTGTCATTCATAATATGGTGCAATCCATGAAATCTAAATAGCATAGTCTGTTCAATTTAGTCCACACTGTTAGATGATCAAAACGTTACTGTTACTAGTGACACATCAATCATTCAACGGTGCAAAACAACATTAACTTTTTATGTTCTGCTTCGGTTTAACTTTTTTCACGTAAAAATATGAAATATTTCAGGTTATGACAAACGGGAAATACAAGAGTGTGGAGCACAGGGCAGTGACACACAAGGAAAAAGATCGTTTGTCAATAGTGACATTTTATGCACCAAGCTATGAAATACAAGTTGGACCAATTGCACAAATGGTGGATCACAATAACCCTATTAAGTATAGGACTTATCCTCATTCCGAATACAATAAGCACTATGTTACTAACAAGTTGCAAGGCAAAAAAACCTTGGAGTTTGCCAAGCTTCAGTCTTAATTATTAGTTAAGTGAAAAAAGCTGTCTACTAGAAGCACTAGTTTAGTATCTTAGAATGAAGTAGTAACAATGTGTTTAAGGGTAGGTTCAGATTAGTTTTGGCTCACAAAAAGCAACGTCAAATGCGTTTTGAGTTATGGTATAGTAAGGTCAAATGATGTAATCACTAGTGTATTGTTGGGTACTAATGTTAAACTATCTAATTATTAGTTGTTATATAACGATGGAGATGACTATTTGATGTTGAAGTCACATAAATGGCCCCTTTTGTTCCAGACAATTAATGCATTTGATACTATTTAAAACAGTTGAATATTAGTGGTAGCAATTGAAGTGTTTCCTCATTTTATAAAATGATAGCAATAAAAATAAGAACCAACTAAAAACACAAATGTAGTTCAGTGAGAACTAAAAATTGGTTGAATTCAGTTAAACTAATTGAACCATGAACCATGAACCCTTTGATTCACCTAAAGAGACTTTTTCGAGTATTTTCCAGTACTTTATATGTGGTATAGTTCGATCTTGTACGAATTAAACATGATATTGGACCAGACTTGAAATTACACGACCTATGTAAGTGTTTAACTCCTAGCCCCTAGCCTTAGGTACTTAACTCTCAAATGATATTTCAAATTATAGTTCTCGTGTTCATTACTTTAATGCTCTTTATCATACTTTCAGAGTGCTTATTCTCTCTTTAAGATCCAGGAATGTGTTTTCAAAACTCAATTTCAAACAAGACATCTAGTTACTTGACATTTTATACATATTATTAATAAGTCACATAACATTGGTTGATCATTGTCATTTTCTCTTGATCTTAGAGGATTTGAATTGAAAATTTTAGACTAGTAGATTTGAACTAAACTTAATTTTCTAACTATAACTATAAGTACAAGAACACTTTAGATGTTAGAGGACTTTTTAGAATGAAAGCCAACCAAACTATATAGAAGATGACAAGAAATAAAACATGTAGAGGAATCATGTTACTTTTACTATTTGGTTTTGTCTTTCTTGCAAGGAAAAGGAAAATGGCAAAGCAATTATGTGTGTAGGGTACTCAATACATCACAAGCAATATTTATGAAATAATAAAACAAGACAAGTGGACAAGAATCATAATAATAGAGGAATGAGTTTCTATGGTTGTTGATATCATTTGAAAGAAGAGGGAAGCACTAGCCAACAACTTACTATTGATTTCAACGATTTTAAAGTTGAAAAGTGACTTTCATTTTTAATTGGGTACACAAAGAAACAAACGGAAGTATAACATGGAACAAAGTATTCAGCTTTGCAAATTAATTCTACATTTTTTTTTGCTAAAAATAAAAATAAAAATAGTTAAAAAGAAAGCTAGTTCGATCGGTAAAATTAACGTATCAATGTATTTTAACAAAAAAAAACATTTTTGAACTACATTTCATGGAAACTACTTGAAAATTGTGAAATATAAATTAGCATACGCTAAAAAAATAAAGAACACAAAATATTTTAAATAAAAATGAATTACATTTGTGATGCAATAAAAAATTGTAAGTAACAAATTACGGCAATCAATTATTCAACTTAAGCTATCCCAATAAAGAAATAAAGCAATGATTTTTTTAGAAGCTAAATTAATTAAAAAAAATAGGATGATGCAATCAACTTAACTAGTGGAGAAATAAATAAATAAAATTTTCCTACACATATTTAGGTAGTGAAAAATGACATGAGTTTGGAAATGATTACCTCAATTTCCATCAATCCCCCACGTCATGGGAAAAGGATCAATTTGCCTTCATATAAACATTTCATATACTATCATTTTATACTATGAATTTGACCCGGATTTCACCTAAATTTTCAAAAATTTTACTTGTGCTGTGAACTTGATAAAAGTGACTGATTGAATGTGTCCAATTAACAATTTCAACTTGGATAAACTGTACCATGTAACTATATTTGTAGTCTATGATACCTAACAAATCAAAAGTAGCAACTTAAGTAATGAAAAGTAAATTGATTTATTTTAACCAAATTCAAGATTAAAATTACAATTTTCGGAAGTGTAGGAAGACATTGGACAATTAGAGCAGATTCAAAGTGCAAGAGATACATATTTACATACAATGATACAGCCTATATTATTTGTGTGGAATATTTATTTATTTAGTAGTTTCCTAAAGTCACCTATATTCTCATCATTTTCATCTACAACTATTGTGTAAAATCGAGAAATTGTGGGTTTTGCCCCTTTTGAGGTTTCACTTTAATAAAATACCCCATTTGAAACTTTATTAATTAATTACCCCTTTTTAATATTTATTTTAATAAATTACCCTTTATTAAATGATTAATACCTGTTTATAGAGTTTTACTTATTTCAGTTTTTTTCTTTTTAATTAATTTTGATTATGGTAGTTATTTAATTAGTGAGATTCTTCTATAAAATCTTTATTTTAAGCGATCAACACATTTCGAGATTTCAAAAAACAAAAAATGTGGTTAATTTTGTTTAGTTGATATTGCCGAATGTAGAATGTTATTGATAATTGTTTTGTTTATTGTTGTTTACAATTTTATTGTTCTCAAATAGCCAAAATAATAATAATAATAATAATAATAATAAACGGTCAATTTTTTTATGGAAAAATTGGTTGTATGTGACAAATGGATTCCAATACTACCAAATTAATAAGTGAGTTATTTTTTTATTTGACATATTTTCTTATTAAAATTTAGGTCCTACAAATTTAGAATTTTGCAAAACTCAAAAATTAAGAATCTTTTTTTTCTTTTACATGAAAATGAGAAATAGTTTTTCCTTTTTACCCTTTTTTAAGTTGACTTTGTCAACCATTATAATTACATTCTCTCTCTTGTTTATTTTGAATTTTGCAACTTCAAACGTCTATATCTCATAAACAATTGATTTTTTCGAATCGACACTTTAAAATATTTTGTTCGTCTTAATTTTATCTTTAAAATGACATACACTTTGTTTTTGAAAAAAAAAATTTAATGTTTCGCAATCTTCTACAGCGTATAATTATGGTATAATACCTTTTTACTGCATTTTCATGAAGGTTTTATAAATGGTGTAAAGTTGTATAATGAATTTATATAGATTTTTTTCTCCTTTACGTTCATAATAGGATTGATTTCTCCATAAAAATCATGACATGAAAACCTTAAACCTGATATGAAAGCTCTTATACATAGTTATTTTTACAACAAAACTCACTTTCTAGTAAAAAAATAATTTATCGTAGTCTTATACATAGTATAATAGTTGTATAATACCTGTTTTTACTGCTTTTTTATGAAGGCATTCAACATGATATGAGAGTGGTATAATGTATTCTATATATTATTTTTTAAATAACATTATACCACTCCTATACATTGTATAACGTCTTCATGAAAAATTATGATTTTTATTATACAAATATTATACTATGTATAAAATTGCGATAAATTTTTTATTTTTTCGAAAAATGCAAAGTCTATATCATTTTAAAGATAAAATTAAAACGAACAAAATATTTCAAAGCGTCGATTAAAAGAATCAACAGTTTGTGAGATATGGAGGTTTGGAGTTGCAAAATTCAAATTAGATAGGAGAGAGAATATAGTTAAAAATAAAAAAAATCTAATAAAATGGTAAAGTGAATATTAATTTCTCATTATCGTAAAAGCAATAAAATCTAATTTTTTTGGTAGATGATTTGATTACTCTTAATATATATATGTCAGGAAATGAGTTCTTAACATTAAAATCATTATGTATTGAATTCATAATGCATTGAAATAAATTCTCAACATCAGAATCATGATGCATTGAATTCATAACATACTTGTGAATATGAATTAAAAAATTATTAATTCATTCATTAATAATCATTTGTAAGATTAATTAACTATAACAGATTTTCGTGAGTGAAATAAAATCCCACTAACACACAGACAAACAGTAACTAAAGCTTTTGCTAAATTCAAACATAATATGAACGAACACCCATTATTGTGGGATTTTTTCAGTTTCCGTGTCAATCCATGAATATGTAAGTGGGCAATTTAGGCTATCACAGAAAGCAAAAAAATGAGCTCACCTTATTATATTTTATACGTGGCCCACGCATCAGTAGCTCATGAACATACCATTAAACACATAATGTTTCCTTTTTTAAAAAATAATTGTCCAATTGTTCTCACATTATTGAATTACAAATGAAAATTCTCACCTCATTCCGAATGTGATTCTTACCTATGATATGATAATTAGAAATTATATGATTCCCTTTTTTTTCAAATCAAGGGATCTAGTATCACTTTAAACAAAAATTAAGGAGCATGTTTTTCATTTTTGCTAAATTCAATGTGATTCTAAGTTTAGTGCTAAGTTCAGAGACAATCGAATATATATAAACTAATTAGGATTAAAATAAAACTTAATAAATTATTTGTTCCTCATACCTGTATGCTCTATGAACTTTAAAAATTTCCAAATATTATCCTGTACTTGCAAAAAAAGTTCAAAATAACCCCTGAATTCGAAAAAATGAAACGATTTGCCCCTCAATTTACATGTTAACTTTGATTGGAAAGAGAATTGTGACATCTTTAAAAAGTCAAATTAACCAATATCTAACGCGTGGCAAATAGATTCACTTTTTACAAGTTAAGAGGGTTATTTGAAACTTTTCTGAAAGTTTATGGAATATTTGAAGCACTTGAAATTCATGAGGTAAATTGATGTTCATGGACAAGTTCAAGGAAACTTGTCAGCCTACAGCCTTAAAATAACAGTGCGTATCTAGGCAGGATTTGTAAGTGGAAGGAAGAATAAAAGAAATTAAAGGGACCAACGAAATTGATTTGGTTTGGAATCTAGAAAATTAGCCATTAATTTTGCTTCCTTCACTAATATTTTCCTCCACATTTCAAATTTTTTCAACTGAAAATAGGCACATAATATCATACAGACCATTTCATTTGAAATCAATAACCACTTTGGATGCAAATATTCAACGAAAGCGACGTCCTTTAACGAGGCATAGTGCAAAAAATGTGGCACAATTCACCTGTAAGAAGCTAATTCAAAACGTGTAAGAAAAGAACTGCACTCACAGAAATTGTTGCATTGAACCATATTATTCAATAGACCGGACCAGCAGATTCTAATCACGATAAGAACCTATAACTATTGTTAGTATATTATGGGTTTAATACATCAGGTACCAGAACTTATCTGAAAAAATCAACCACCCTTCATAAATTTCAAAGTAGCTCTGTTGCTCCCTCAACTTTCAAAAAATGCATAACTTTGCTCTTTAAATACCACGTGTCAGGCTCTGTTAGCTTTACTTTTCAAAGATGTCATTTTTCTAAGTTTGTCTCTCCAATTTGAAGTTGACATATGACATTCAAAGAGTGTAGTGATGCAACGTGTAAATGTTGAGGAAGCTACGGAATCACTTGAAAAGTTCATAGGAACCGTAGGTTTTCAAGGACAAATCCAAGCACCCAAGATGCATTAAGCCTATATATTATGACATGATAACAAATCGGTTATCAGGATAAAAAAAGATTTCATCAAGCAACGAGGGTGCTTGATGGTTTGAATTTTGCTCGAGATCGATCATATGGGAGTCGAGCGGTGGTGGCAGAAAAAGATGGGCCGATTAAAACCAGATCAATTGAGAAAACCACCGAAAAGGTAATGCAGTTGAAGGTTAGCACTAACCAATGTCAGCCGTTGAAAGAATGTACAAGAATACTGATAATGCTATCCAACATCGAAATCAAACCATTCAACCGGTAGTTTCTAAAACCGAAATCAAATTAAATTACATTTTCTCTTCATCTAGCAGGGCGGACTCTCAGTAATAAGAAGAAATGATACAGGGTGGTCCTATATTGGAGCGCAATTTAATGCAACCAATTACAATTCTCGCATAATTTAAAGAAGTCGTTCATACCTGGCTCCAAAAGCAAAATGTACAAAGCAACCTCAGCTCCACCAAAATATCACCAAAGAGGACACATCATTTTTACACATACCTTTGTGCTGCTTCAACTGTGTATTTCCTTCTGACATAAGTTGCAGCAGCAGCAGCCATAGTCACCATCAAAATATTCATGAACGTTCAACCAACCAGGCCACATTACGCCAAGTATCTGAACAAGTTAGGGTTATCTTTATCCCTTTCAAGATAGTCTCTTGTAATCAGATCTTCAATCCGCTTTTTAATAGCCTTGAAATCAGGCTGAAAGATTTAAATCAAATAAAAGGAACTGCTTATGAGTCTACATGCTGGGAGAGCAAAAAAAAAAATGAATAGTAGAAGCGCATGAATTTTCGAGAAAAATACCTTGAACATGCGACCCAACTGTTCAACACACTCCATAACAAGCTGTTGGTGACCTAAAACTTTCCGACTCTTCATTATGCGTACGATTGAGGCGTCAATAGCATACCGCCTGTCCTTGTCAACATCTTCAATGACTTTCTTCTTCTCATCCACAGGCGGAAGAGGAATCTGCATGTTCAACGAAGGAAACAATTTACCTTGAAGAAACACAGTGCGAGTTTTAGATAGGAATGTTTGACAGAAGCTTTTTGTACCTTAATTCTCCTCATCTTATCAGTGAACTTGGAGTTAAATTCAAACTGATCTGTAGGAGATATAGTTTTGGTATTTGGCTCTTTGTTAAGAATTTTGTACTTCGCACATGACAAAGAATGGAGCAGTCTAACAACATCGTCATCGGTCAAGTTTAATTGAGTCATGATCTCTGAATAACTCAATCTATCAGAAGAATTGAAAAGCAACAAAGCAGAAGCCTATAAAAAAGATGCAACAAAAATACAAGTCAATACATGCTCATATAAAATGGACAGATGGTTTCAGCATAAGCTTGCTGCAGTATATAACCTGATAAGTAGTCACAATCAGCTCCATGGTTTTTGGTTCAAATTTCCCAATAAGGTTGCAAGTACCCAATGAGTATATCCAAGTTAGTTTTCGGTGCTTTGTTTTTGTTTGATAGAATTCTTTGAAAACTTCAACACACTTGACCTAAATCAGCAAATTGACAAGAAATTATATTAGTGGCTCTAAGAACAAACTAAAATTCTAACTGCAATTAAGATTGGAAAGCATACCATTTCAGCTGGAAGGTTCAAATCAAAGGACTTGTAACTCGGCCAAAACCCAGTAGTCAGAACAGTAACTGTCAAGTCAATCCCTGGGTTGGCGTTAGAATTATTACTCAAATACTCCTCAAAACTCGTCTGGTTCTCCCTTGCTAATGTCAGATCTGTAACCTGGAAGACAATAAGATTAGAGGAATCATACAAGTTAGTATTAGTCTCGCTACGAAAATTTATGTCCTTAAGATTATAAAAGGAAACTAACCATCCCCTCCATCTTCGAGGTGAACTGACCACCACATTGCTGCTTTAATTTTGTTAAAATGCTTCTCTCATGGTCATCATTAGCACTCTTATCAAAGAGAAGCCGGCGAGCAAGCTTCTTTCTGTCAATTACCAGGCAACAAAAAATAATATACATAGGTTGAGAGCATGGGATTTCCTTAAGAGCATCCAAATAAATTGAAAGAATTCATCAGGTTTTTAAATCTCTTTACCTATAAAATTCAGCAAACAAGTCTTTGTCGCTAATATAAGCAAGAAGCTTTACCACCTGCATATCAAAAGTGCATGGAATCAAAAGTCGACACAACTATGCATTAAATACAATATTAAGATGAAAAACACACCTTCTCTAGAGTTTCCTCAATAGCCTCATCACTCAGTTTCTCACTACCACCTTTCTTAAGTATATTATCGCAAAATGTGGCCAACAGTTCCGCACTAGAACTTCCAGAAACGCCTTTGTTGCAGAAAACTTCAAAAGCCTCTTTCAGCGCCTAGAGAAGGAAAAAACAACAATTCAACCATGATAAATCATATATGATGAAGAACTGCAGAAACAATAATGTACCTTGTGGAAAAGAGTGTGGTTCTGAAAACAATCACTGACATATGCTAAGTACTTGTCATGCAGCTCAATAACCTTCCTGACAAAAACCTGAAGACTACCAAAATCAGTACCTTTTTTTACAGCACAGTTGACCTTTACATTTAGCCACATTAAATTGACATATCTACCTGTTCTTGTAATCCAACTACATCCCTTTTCTCTGCCTGCAAAAAAAAATATAATAGCATTAAAATCACACGAAAAAAATTTAAGTTCTTTAAGAAATGCATGATCTATAAGAATATTTGAAACAGAAATGTAGCAAGCATAATGAATTGCTTTTTGTTAAAGATAAATTATTTATTTCATGTCAAATTTCTTTTCTTTCAAAGAAGGTACAAGGAAGATGAATTCCTCTACTTTGTAGAATCCCTAACCTTCATCAAGTTGTATTACAAAATCTGACAAAAATAAACTAAGAATTGAAATGACATGCACCTTTTTGTTACTTGCTGCATCTTCAGCTTGCTTGACCAGAGCTGTGCCTTCAGCAGTAACATGCTGCATTATGGACAGAAAAAGTTCAACAAAAAGCATAAAGAACCAAAGATACTGCAGCTGAGCACAATTTTCTAAAGAAGTACTATTTGGATGCAGCCAACCTGCTTAAAAATGCTGGAAACAGGATCTAAACCTTTAGGAATTTTGGAAAAGAGCCTAAACATGCGTGATAGATCCTCAACCTAAAACAGAATTTGAAGACCAAAGAGTTAATTCCTACTTCCCAATTCAATTGAAAAACAAAATTGATGATTTCTTTGTTTGAACCTTATCATCCCTTAGCAATGCATGGCATCCAGAGTGCTCCTTTTCAAGCAGCTGATTCGCATATACAGACAACAATTCATGCTGGACTTTCTGATACAAAACAAAGGATTTGTAATAACAATCAGAAAATGAAAAAACTATTACTTATTTTACTCGAGCCAATATTACTCTCAATAATAAAACAAATAATATAAAATCCCAAGCTTTGGATGACAAAATCCTCAGCACATAATTGCATTTATAACATGAAAGCAACCACTAACCTCTAACAACTTTGGCTCACTACTGGAGTGTAGATAATGGGAAACCCTATCTTTCTCCCGTTTTAGACACTCCTCAGCCTAGGATAACCAAGAAGATGCATTATGATAAGGTTTAGGTGGGCAAAGCAGTCCTATTTTGATTTCCTAACACACAAGAAAATTTGTCAAACATACTTTTAACATATAGTCTGGACATGAATCTTCTAGAATCCAATTTGATGCCTTCCGAGAATAATAAGCTGCTGTATCTTTAAGCATGGCTGCTTCGAAGTCATTTTCATAGTAATCCATCTGGCCCATTCCAATTTCAACAAATATATCCAAAACATTCTTTAACAAAGCTCTGTCAATCTGCTCTCCTTCACGCTCCTGGTCAATCTGAGTCCTCCAAAATATTACAGTCAATATTCTAATTCCTGAACTAAGTTGAATGACACATATCTAGTGAAAATGATGCACCCATACCAGAGAAATTACTGCATCCCTCACTTTATCATTTAACTCTTGATAAACCTGAAATGAGAAAATTAACACTCAAACATGATATATAAGAAAACATCGTTGCAGAAACCAGAATATTGGTGACAGAAGAGACTCCTAGTTAAGATTACAATTCAAGAAGCAGCGCAACAAAAAAAACATCTATATATTTAACCATTTGAGTATGCAACCAAACTTTCACTCTATGATTAAGGAGCAAGCACGTACCAGATCACGGAAGCAAGCAAGTCCAACTTCATTAAGGGCTGGAAGTGACCTTCGAGCAATAAAATAGCGATCGAGGTAATGGAAGAAACGAGAAAGCCACCTAACCATAACTTTATGATTTGCCCATCTTTTGACAAGTTCTCTCAACATAAACTCATCGTGTTTCTCTCTTAAGGATGGCAACACCTGAACCACAGAACATAGAACTCATATTTAAACATATCAAGAATTTAAGTAGAAATTAAAATCATAACAAAAGGAGAAAGAAATAGCTACAGAACAGTAGAATTGACACCTTAAAATTAGGAACCATCAATCACTGACAAAATGAAAAGGTGAACATGTAAAAAAAGAACCTTACAGCCTGTAGATGATAGGCTTTCTAATCAAAATCAACATTAAGTTCCGTCATCTTTCTTGCATGATTATATGGAAGAGCCTTGGACACTCAAGGAAATGACATGTACGGTGCAAATGGTATATTAATATGTCTGCCATTGGAAATTTCTGTCTGGCTGCCGATAATGGATCCATAGAACGCATCATGAATACAATTAACATTATGTATTAAATGGGGAGTTCTTATCTAACTCAGCAAAATCCCTCCTTGTTATAACTCATAGCACGCAGGAATGAAGACATGAAATTAGCACGTCCATATAGGAAGCAAATGCTCCGCATTTCATTAGAGTCTAAGTGACAAAATCAATAGCTATACTACAGCCAAAGACCAAATGACATCAGTTGAACATTAGGAGGAAAAAGACAAATGGTATCAGCATTGTTGTAATATCTTGGAAGTTGGAAGTGATGCATCATTGCACAGACTCCACCCACCAAAAAAATTAAATATTGAAGACTTTCCGCTACCACATCTTTATTAGTTTATATATGAGCAGGCATGAATCTGAAGGGTCTGTACATTCAATTTACACAGGAAATGCCAAGCATATTGCAAATCAGAGCGCAAATGTACACTCCCAAATAGCTAACTCACATGTTTAACGGCAAGTAACTAAAGAATTTCAGGGATTAATGTGTTTCCCAGATGTCTACAAAGTCAGAGAAAATATTACTCACCGTTGAAGTAATGTATTCTTCAAAAGACTCACGGTACTTATCATACAATTGTTGGGAGTAGTCATGAGGAGGCTTCTGCGTACACATATTGTATATGGTGCTGCAAATAATCAAAGGAAAGTATAAACCACACCAGTATCAGCAACAGAACCAACACTTACACACAAACAACAAGCAGAAAAGAGTGATGCATACGTGTAGAGCATCATGTAATCCTCCGAGCTGAATTGTGGCTCAGGAAGTCCTTCCAGTATGTTCTTCAGCTTTAATATCCCTTTCTGCATAAACTCCCATCCTTGTTCAAGGTCAATCGTCTTCCGCTCATTCATAGTCATACTACCCTAATACTATACCAAAATCTGCAAAACATTAAATGCAAATCCTTCATTATAACATTAGAGATCACACCCACAAAAATAATTTATGACTAATTGCGTAGCAAAAAGAAAGATGGAACTGAACTAGAAAAAGACCTAACTACAGCTCGAATGCAAATAAAAAAATAACCCAGTCCCGAAACCTAAAACAAAAGCCTCACAGTCCAAAACCTAGCGCCTCCGATTGATAAAATGAGAAACCAGGAGTCACGATCAGATTATCTGACCTAAATTCTGACAGATCCCCTTACCTCCAGTAATCAACGATTCTCAGAAACCAAACAGAGAAACAGGTGGAATCCGAGATATAATTCGAGAACGATCAAGCAAAACAGATCGAGTGAAAAAACAAATAGCTTTCAGATACGAGGTGAGAGATGTGAAGAGAGACCTGATATTGAAGAAACACTACAAATAATCAATGGGAGAGGAAGAAGAAGAAGAGATCCGACAAAGCATTGATGACGAAGACGCTGTTGAAGAAATGAAGAGATGTGGCTTCTTTCGGGTCTCGGATCCGCTATTTTTCCTTTTGTATTCCTTTTTCTAAAAATATCTTTTATTGTTGTTTCTCAATAAGTCTCATTTATATTTGTTTGTTATTATTACTGATTTAAAAATTCTGCGCTATTTCGATGATTCTCGTCCGGTTGTGCTTCACATTTAAACTCTTTTAATTAGTGTAATCCTTGCCTAGACTTTCTGAGAGTTCCACCACCAGATTAGCATTTAATGCTTTTTAAAACCTTGATTATTGTTGATAAACTAAAGATTATTAAAATAAATCGTAAATAAACAGTGAACAATTTCCAAACACTTGGTCGCATAATATATGCTTTAATTTAGAGAAAAGTATAATTGCCTTTGATTTGATTGTACCCTATGACAGTTTCTAAGGCCTTGCTTAGAACTTCATAAAAAATGTGGAATTTTATTTTAATTCTAATTTTGTTTATTTGTAATGAGTCAACTGAATTTGTAATTTTTGGAATTTGAATTCATTGAATTCATAATGTTATAACTAGATCTCATTAAATATTGTGAAATTTGTAAATTCACATTTTTTAAAACTAAAGTCGATGAATTTAAATTAAATTTTATGTATTTAATTGTTAATACCAAGCATATGAATTCATTTGATATGTAATTCAATTCATAATGAATTTCAATTTCTAAGTTTATTGTTCGACTAATTGTTTGTAATATGATAACTGAGAAATTAAAATGTGTATTGGTATTAAAAATGAATACAAATACATAAGAAATAGTAACAATGATGACAGCCTATTTTTAATCTTCTGGTCTTTTTTTTATAGAAAAGTTAGTACAATAGTGATATGATAATTCAAGTAAAGGGATGAAAAAATCCGAATTAATTCTATTTGTTCGAATAAATTGAAAAATGAATAAAATTATAATGGTATAATTACAAATATTATAACTTAAATATAAATAATTTTTATCATAAGTATTATTTTTGTTATTTTACAATATTTTAACTTTATTAAAACGTTCATTTTGGTACGAATTTCAGTCGATGAAAATTTTAATTCTTCAAATATTTCCTATAATAAAAAATCTATGTTATTTATCTTCCAACGATGCACAAGTTGTGATAATTTTATTGTAATTAAATACATTCTCCATTTTGGTTTAATGATCTCAGCGCATAAGACATACGAAATTGAATTCAAACTATTATTTTTTCGTCAATTGCAAGATATAAAATATACACAAAATGTCATGAAACAATATGGTACAAAACTGGACTTGTTTAAGTAGCCCGTGGCCCAACCGGACCCGTACTCTATCGGCAAATATAATATAATAAATATTTTGCTTTGTAAAATGTGTCACATTCTAACACGGAGCATTTTTATCAATTACATTGATGATGAAATTTGAATCCCCTATCCTACATATGTTAAATTATACTAAAGGTTTGTCAAGTTGTAAGTTTGATCATTATTTCACATTATTCTACAGCTTCGGCATTTTGGAAAGGGTTTTTTTTTTTTCATATTTTTTTATAAAATTTAGGTTTTACAAATCTTTAATTTTTCAAAACCCGTAAGGCATAATTTTTTTCCTTTTACGTGAAAAGGGAAAATATTTTTCCTTTTACCATTTATTTGTTGACTTTGTCAACCATTCTAACTAACTTCTATTTCTTATTTAATTTGAAATTCACAACTTCAAACGTACGTTGATTTTTTTCGAATCGACGTTTTGAAATATTTTTTTCGTTTTAATTTTATCTTCATAATGACATGCACCTTGATTTTTTCAAAAAAAAAAAAGTTTCGCAATCTTATAACATGGGTATAATTGCGGTATAATGCATTTTTTTACTGAATTTTTATGAAGGCTTTATACATAATATAAGAGTTGCGTAATGTATCAATATAATTTTTTTGCTCCATTATATTTATAACAATGCTGATTTTCTCATAAAAATGATGACATGAAGATCATAAATCTAGTATAATGCTCTTATACATGGTATAATAGTGGTATAATGTATTTCTATGGCATATCCCCCCTTTATGTTAACAACAAAACTCACTTTATAGTAGACTTGTTCATTGGGCGGGCCGGGCTTGGCGGGTTTTTTATAAAAAATGTTCCCATACTTTAGAACTTCGGTCTCGGGCCGGGTTTTCAAGGTAATTCCCAAGCCGGGGCCGGGGCCGTGAATTTTTTTTATATTAAAAATTCTTTTATTAAATTAAATATAAAAAATATAAAATAAACTAAAATATATTTAAACTTTAAATATAATTACATTGTTTGCTTAAAATCTTTAATATTTGGTAAAATTTATTATAATGAAGTAAAGTAATTTAAT
>CATIWQ010100775.1:0-22079 GCA_949673415.1 Euphorbia schlechtendalii | reverse complement strand
GATCTAGAAACTATGTAAAGTGAATTTCAAATTGAGTCCAAATGAAATATAAGAAAATAACAATTTTAAAAAAACTCATCAAATGTCATAAATCTCATCATCCAGCTTCAAATCATAAACCATTTGTAATCTTTTAAAGTCAGGTTATTATATTTTTTTGTAAGCTGGACAAGATTTAACTAATATATATTTTAATAGACTACTCATCCATTTCAATTAAATATAGTGTTTGTTTGATAAAATTATGAACAATTATTTTAAATTTTACAGCATCAAACAATAATCATAATCAAACGTTTACAAAAAATTATGCTATTTTAGAGATTAAAAAATGATTGGTAAGTAACACAAATCACAATAATTGTACCAAACGGCCCATAAGATCGATATTATGTCTCATTTAGTTGGTATGTGTTTCCAACTAAAGCCACAATACAACTTTATTAGCTCCTAGAAGTGAATTAGTGAGTTGGTCATATTCCCTTAAATTACAAATGAATTCGCTCCGTTTAGTTCAATTCAGTTGAAAACAATCAAGTCTTTTCTTTAATTGAGTGGAGGGTTCTGCGGCAAACGAATAAAAAATTTGGTGTTGCTCGCGAAGTGGAACTGTGGAAGGCTATATTGGAGAGAGAGGTCTCTTCAATTTCAGCTCTTTTTGCTTCTTTTTTTTTTCTTCCTTTCTATCTTTCTATCTATCCAATTAGGGTTTTACCGTGATAGAAGATGATCGACTTTGCTCGCGTTCAGAAGGAGCTGCAGGAGTGCAGCAGAGACATTCAGTCATCCGGTATCACCGTCTCTCCTAAATCCGACAATCTTTCTCGCTTAACCGGCACCATTCCTGGCCCAATCGGCACTCCTTATGAAGGTGGCACTTTTCAAATTGATATTTCACTTCCAGGTATACTTTTTTGTTGATATTTCAAAATTCTGTTGCGATATGCTCTGAATTTGATGATTATCTTGTCTCTCTTTATTGTTTTTTGTTGAATTGTAGAAGGAATACGCTTGGATTGAATGTCCATGTGAGTTAAGGGTTTGAGTGGTTCTATTTTCTTTATTTTTTGTGTTTTTCATTTTCATTTTAGGGGTGAAGCTATTGAATTGTTGATTCCGAAACCTGAACAGATTTTAAGAGGAAAATGATCATTCAAAAGATTAGTTACTATGTCTATTTGAATGACCGTAAGTGCTAGAGAACATTTATGAATTTCATGTACTTTTACTGTTTCAGGTGTGTTCTTCACATAATTTGTGTGGTATGATGCTGAAAATAAACATTTTCATTATTCCCTTTCTATATGCGGAGACATTATACAATATTCTATCCTGTTCTCTCTTTTTTTAAGTACTCTAGCACTCATAATTGATTGCTGTTTCTTTTAATGCAATGCTATTTTTAATTTCTCATTGTTTACAAGCTGAGACATCTTTTTAAGTGAAAGAAACTCTGTTTTAATTTGCATTTATGATGCTTGACTCCCCTTTTTTTTGTTGTAGATGGATATCCTTTCGAACCACCCAAAATGCAGTTTGCGACTAAAGTCTGGTAGGCAGATATTGTTGTAATCTGCTATAATTTGCACAGCTTACTTATGAAAGAATGTCACATATTTGTACAGTTACGATTAACATGGAAGTCTCTGTTTATATATTGCTCGAGCGTTGATGATGTCGGAAACAAATTATTTCATTTCATTTGATTTGTTTACTCCATCACAATTGCGATGTGAAATGCTCGACATTGATGACATATTTTGACCTCAGCAACATTTCTGTTTTTGCGTGTGTTTCAAGATCATATCTTGAATGTTTGAGATATTCAGTTTTGTATAACTGTGATATTGTTCTCACCATAGTCACATCAAAAAGCAATATCAATTTTCATCTTAGCTAAGAAATTTGCATGCCTTGCTATATACAGGTATTCTTTCCGATGATTTTCAAGCACAAAGTTTGATTTTATCATGGCGTGTATGCTCATTTTTGCATGTATCCTTATACGATGCCATATTAATGTTCACTTTTTCATTTTCACCCTTCTTAGGTTCTCATTTTGCTATATATGCATAGTCCTGCTGAGTGCTGATCTTATTATGATACGCTGAATCTAAAATTTACATTTGTAGTCTGGTCTCTGCTTACGTAGTGCGAAAAAAGTTTGAATGCTTGAGGTATCATAATATTAGTCTTTGCATATAAGAGTTTCTTGGCTTGCGAGCCAAAAGATTACCGGATTATTATTGCTATTGTAAGTTGAGTTTCCATCACGATTAATGAGTACATGCTAGTGGAATAATGCTTTTCAGTGCATGGATGAGATAACTAATGCTGCAACTGATTTTTCTCTGAAGGCATCCAAATATAAGCAGCCAAAGTGGGGCAATATGCCTAGACATACTGAAAGACCAATGGAGCCCAGCACTTATTCTAAAAACAGCTTTACTTTCTGTCCAAGCACTACTCTCTGCTCCACAGCCTGATGACCCTCAAGATGCTGTAGTTGCACAACAAGTACGATTTTCTATGCTTTTTGGCTAACCACTGGCATCTACTTTGTTCAATTCTCGTAAATAGACTTTAGTTTCACTTTCATATTTATTTTAAAGGCAGAGATTTCAGTTTTTCTTGTCTCTTTCTCCTTGATGTGTTAACGAATTTGTGAAATTTGAATTTTCTTTTATTTATATATTTTTACTGCAGTTTCATTGCAAGTTAAAATATTTTTAAGATAATAAAATGGATATGCTACTCATGTTGCAATACATGTTTTAAACAATATTAGCATTAATGGGATCATATGTTTGATATTATCAATTTGCGTTCTGAAGTTCATGAAAACATAGCTAGAGTCCAAATTATGTCAAGTCTAATTACCCGATTGCTTTTAAAAAACAGATGGCTATTGGTTATGGCCGGGGTTTCATGATGTTGCAAAGTTCGTCCCGTTTGTAGCCGTTTTCTTGTTAATCTAGCTTCTCTGGCGTGTATATAAAATCGATCTCAATTCTGTTGTCATCTCTAAACTTAGTTCATGTGGACTTATGCAGTATCTAAAGGACTATCAAACTTTTGTTGGCACAGCCCGCTATTGGACAGAAACTTTTGCCAAGACCTCAGCTCTTGGAGTTGAGGAAAAGGTATTTATCACCATATTAAGGAGTATATTGGGTAAATTTGCAATTTTGATGTGAACAAGTGTATAATGTTTGGAAACGGTGGTGGATTGTTTGTTATAGGTACAAAAACTGGTTGAAATGGGGTTTCCAGAATCTCTGGCGAGGAGTGCTTTGGATTCTGTTGGGGGAGATGAAAACTTGGCGCTCGAAAAGCTTTGTTCTGGGTAATATATCTAGATGCAACAGGATTAATTTGAATATAGGGTTCTCATATTTAATCTTTGTTGATTATTAAATTTCGAATTTTGTTTTAACTGCGCGACAAAATTATTATATGGAGATGGAGTTGCCGAAACCGAAGAATGTTGTTTAGTTACTCTTGAATTGAGCAAAACTTTGGTTTTATCTACTGATTACTTAACAAGGTGAACAAATGATTGTATGGTACCAACTCTGATTGCATTTGTTTTGTTTTGGATGGTTTCACTTGAGCCTTTGAAATTTGTGGGTTTTGTGTCAATTTGAAGATGATGACTTGAAATGCCAAGTTACATATGAGTTTCAATGTTGTGGCCTGTTATTGTTATTTGGAATAAAGTTGACACAATTGTCTTCTGTCAAAGCAGAGATCAAAGGAACAGATATAACATCAAAACTGATAGTAGTCGATTTGAACATGAGAAATACAATTTATTTTCACAAGGAGGCTTAAGAATTGATGGGAAAGGTCAAGTGGGTTTAGGTTAAAATTATTTTTTTCTTCCCACTTTTCACTAAATTTGGGCAATCTTTTTGTCTAATTAATTTCTAATTACTCTTCAAAAAATAACTAAACAACAGTCCAACCTACGCGGAATGCCAGTGCTAACAAAGTCCTATGATTAAATGACTGATGATTTGATGCTAACTAAGTCTAAGTTGGAAGGATGTTAATATCAAACAATCAACTAAGAGCTCTAGGAAAGTTGAATTAATAGGAATGAGATCCAAATTGCCATTTCAGCCTACTGCCCCTGATAGTTGGAAACGGTCTCGTAGCCCCCTCATGTGGTTCCATCAACTTTCAAAAAGTGTATCATTTGTTTCATGAATATCACGTGTTAGTTATTGATTGGAGAGAGAATCAGTAAAAATGATATCTTTAAAAAGTTATATCAACCAAAAGCTGATCGTGGCATTCTGGGGTAAAATGATGAACTTTTTGAAAGTTGAGGGAGCAACAAAATCGTTTTAAAAGTTTAAGGAGGTAGTAGGTTTTTTCGAACAAGGTAAGGAAGCCAATGATGCATTTTACTTAACAGACATGCCATTAACCAATACCAATATGACATATACATGTAGTGGCCTTGCCTGTTCAAAATTCAAACTTACAGTCCACGCATGCGAGCATGTAAACATCTTTGATATATTTGAAGTATCTTTGTTTGTTCTCCATGCTTGTTTCCTTTTCTTAAAATAGAAAGTGGAATAATTGACCAATGGAGTAGTCTTTTTCACTCTTTCCACACCAAAGCTGCTACATGAGATGAGATTAGCTTAGACAGGAATTACAGTCTTTCAAGTTACACCTTCCTGGATTTTCATCACTTTTAACTCTACAAGTCTATGATTCCAAATTAGATCCAACATGTCCTAAACCTATAGTTTTTAAGGTACCTCTATTTCAGGAATATATATCACATGAAACAAGTATGGATGGCTTATCGTGTTGGAAAAGGAAAAAATATTGCATCACCAATCACATAGTTCAGCTCTTAAATCATCACAGCAATCCACTGAGTTGAAAGCAGCATCTTAAATTCCAAAGCTAAACAAATACTTTGGAATTGATAGTGTTTAACAGATAAATCTATAAAATTCTCATACTCTAGGTAAAACACATTCAATCCACACTAAATTTGTCCAATTCAAGCAAAAATAAATCAAATACCATAATTTGACGTATTACTAAAATAAATTGATTGATAAGAACCATTCTGAGCCAACAGATCATGAAATTAATCTGCACGTTAGTTTCATACTGGCCTACAACTATCATTAAAATGGTCTATTCATTATCTTTTATCATTAAACAGGCAAATATACAAAAAAGCTAGCAAATAACTGGAATTTCTATGGAAATTTTCTTATAACGCTTATTAGATGATGCAAAAAACCCTTGAATTTGATTCAGTTGATATAGTGTCATCATGTGTGTTTTGAGAATCCTGAACTGAAGTTGAATACTACCAGTAACAACAATAACCAACCTTTGTGCTTTTCAAGTACAGAAATGTACGACGAACACAGGATAAAAATACAACCTTTTGTTAACTCAAGGAGCGGCAAACATCAATGGAGGTAAAATCAATAGTTTTTTGTCATGATTTTTCGATCAAGCTTTTTATATTGTGAATTTCTGAATAGAGATTTCTGATTAAATTTTACGGATAGAATTTAGAATTGTTGTTGAGTATTAGACTAACTATATATTTAGCAATGGAAATCAAATTTTGTTTTTTGTAAGTTGTGGTTCAACAATATTTTTTACAAGAGTCTAAATAAGTCATGAGATCTTTTATTGTATTAAATGCCGAGTTTCACCACAAAATGGTTGTATCACAGGTTTTCTAAGACATTATATATATAGCAGGTTTTACAACTTTTAATATTTAGTAAACTGAGGAAACTGTGTATTTATTTGGAGCAGCAGCATGTCTTATTAGTTATCAGCAAGGCTCTATAATGACTAATCAGCATCCTTTCACATGAAATTTAGTAAGGTTTCATGGAATATAACTTTTAAGTGGTGATACATTTTTTTAAAGAAGAAAATTATAGTAATAAAGAGAGCAGATGGAAAAAAATGAATATGCAATAAATAGAAAGAAATCAGCAACTCAAATATGCAAGAAATCAGTTGGGATGAAGAAAGGAAGGGGCAGAGAAGCATATGAAGTCTGGTGTGAATATTAGTTAGGATACATGGCTTTTGCTTATAATTTTTTTAGTTGAATACAGGACTTTATTAAGTAAACTATCTGTTCAAAGATTGTAAAGACGGTTCTCTATTGTTATTTTGAGTTGGTTAAAACCATTTTCCTAGTATTTGAACCTTATTTTGACTTCCTTGGAATAAAAACATTTGTTCATATATGATGCAAAGTTGTTTAACTTGCTTGCATGGAGTAACCAAATTAGCTCATATCACCAATGAAAATTACTGAAATTTCATGCTGTAGAAGTGTTTGGTGGACCTTTGCTTCAATATCACTTACCCTTTTGGTCAAGGTTATTAAATAAAAACAAACAACTCCCATTTGATACACATAGTGATTTTGCAAAATGATAAGATAATGAAGTCAGCCAAAAACTTGCTAGAAGAAAGGTATTTCATTGCAAATAAGGAGTGAAAATATGCAACAGGGTAATACCAATGCAAATAAGGAGCCTTGCTGAAACAGAATTATGTAATCGCATTTCTATGTCTACGGGAAAATCACATTCAATTAGACAGTTTCCGGAGAAATTTTAATTTCTTAAAACAAGTATCATTAAAACAAGTATCATTTACTATTGGTATAAGAAAAACAAAGCCAAAATAACATTACCACTGATTATTTAAACCCCTAATTTCGGTTAATTTCTTCTCCTAAATTGATATGGTATATATACAATACATCAAATTATTATTTTATTTTAGTGGCGAGATTGAAACAATTGAGAGTACAATGTAACTTGAGCCAAGAGAATAGTACATAACAATCATGTTGGATTAAGAGGGGAGAAGAAGCAACTAGAGTTTAAAATGAAGTAACTGAAATCAAAAGCTTTGATCGTGAAAGAAATCGTAGTTCTAGAAGAATAAATTTGAGCATGTTGAAGAGTTTTGTTGACAGAAATCAGTGTTGAGAAATCGGTACAGATTTTTGGTTGGAGGAGTAAACAGAGTGAGAATAGGATAACAACGTTAATTAACGTGATTCGAAGAAGTTGCGCTGATTAGGACTTTTTTTTTGACACATGTCAAAAATTTGGATGGAAATATGCTGGGGGATATCTTATTAAGGGGGAAATTACAGGAAAAAAAATCTGTAATCTCATTCCATGTTTCCCATCTATTATTTGACATTTGTAATTATTATTTTATTTTTTCATTATTTATATTTTCTCTTTCCTATTTTTTTATTTTTTCTCTCATGAAAATGGATCACGTGTCAAATAATTGATGGAGGGACATGGAAAGAGACACCGTTTTGAGGACACTGATTTTTTCCCACTGGGGTGAGCTACCGTTAATTATGATCGTTTTTGTATCTTTTCAGCTAAGCTTTCAATATGGACTGAAAGACACGAACATGAACGACATCGTTTAAGGACCCTTCTTGTTTTGTCAGATTTCATTATTTTTTTATTTTAACCATATAATAGACAAAGAATTAAGTAATTAATTTTTTTTTTTTAAATAATTTTTAACAAACAATTATCTCTTTTATTCTGTTCTAATTTTTTTTATACTAAAAATCTAATATTGTTTCTCATGTAATGTTTGGCTTAACTTTGGCTTAAATGACTACTTAACTTTGGCTTGGTGGGTACGTTTCAGTATTGATATTTCATGTAATAAACAAAGAACTAGCGTTTCTCATGTAATGTTTGGTGTATAAATTTATGTTGCTTTAAATTTAGGCCCTTTTCTTTTCAACTGATTTGTACGTTATTGATACTGAACTGAACCAAAATGTATTTATTTTAGTGTAAATTTATAGGCATGCAATACTTGTAAGTACTAAACTGAACTAAATTAGCCGGTGAATAAGTTGAAAATTTGACAGGGCTGGTTGTTCGAGTGTAAATTTATAAGTATGCAGACGCGAACTGAAATGAAATGAACATATTTTTCTGATGATAGTTCCAACAGAACAGGGCTTTTTTCCATCAACTTAATGTGCGTGAAATGATATTGAAGTATCATTTGTGAATGTACAGTTCTTTAGCACTGAACCTTATGCTTGCGAGTCATCAAATTGGCCCAGCAAAGAAATGGATATGCTATTCAAGGGTAAATCTGCAATTTTTGGTAGCAGGAGACAGAAGATGAATAACTTATAAGGGACTTGAATGATATTATGGGTTTTGGTTTTCCCTTGTTCATGGCAAAATAGGGAACTTGTGTATAATTTAAATCCCGCATAATATTCTGCATTTTGCAAGGGCAGAAGTGTCATCAATTGAGAATGAAAGTGCATTTATACCAAACATACCATTCCCTAGAGTAGACAATGCCAGCCCAAACTGTCCTTTCATTTGATAAATGATTTCCCATAGCTGCTGCTGCTGCTGCTGCCCTTTGATGTATATGGAGTGGGCTTGGTTTTACTATAAAACTCAAGGTATCATACTATTGAGAGTAATGAGTATGTTTATCATGTACTAGATTTGAATATAGGCCAAACTTTAGTGGTTTATTCGTTTGTAAAACGAGATTTGAAGAATTGTTCTTTTGCAAGAAGGGTATGTGGATTAAAAAAAATTTGGCAAAAAAATGATAAAATGTATTTTTTTTTCAAGGTGAATATTTTAAACAATATAACATTCTTATAATCTAACTTTATTATTTAAAAATTATATGTTAGGATTTGAGTAAATTTCGAAAATTTTTTCTATTTTCTTTATGATTTTTTAAAGTTTTATCATCATATTTGATTATAAAAATTTAAAGAGCCAGTAAACGTCATCTTCCCGAATTTTTCGTACGACAATCATTGCTCCGCTCATGTTCAAACTTCTCTACAACCGTTAATCATCTGAGAGTTTTTCATATAGTTAGATAGCTTTTCAGCTAGGTTGATTATAAAATAATTCTATTAGAGAGTCGGAGAAGGGAAGATGAAAGGACAACACAAAAGACCACAAGAGAGAGAATGTAAGAGCATCTTTAGTAGTTTGTGGATTCAAAGTTTAGGTGGCATGTGGAATAGTCTTAAAAATAGACCATGTCTGTTTATAAGATAAGAATATTAGATTGTCTATTTCATTTTAAATTATATTTATTGTAGACAATGTCTATTTGATTGTCTACATCTAGACAATCAAATAGACATTGTCTACAATTTGAGATGACACATAGTGTCACATCATATAAGAAAGATGTGCTAGATAAGCTACAAAAAATACATTTTCAAATTGATTGTCTATGCCTTCCTATGTGTCAAGACAATTTGTGAAATGGACAAACTATTAAAGATGCTCTAAGGCTGCAACAAAAAAAAACTTAAAGCATCTGCAGTCAATTTAGGAGAAAGTTGAAGCATTTTTGTGCAAAAACTGAACCTTTTTTTCTTTGAAATTGGCCTTACAAAATGGCAACTGCTAGAAAAACAGAGTAAAGGGAGACTAATGCTTTACTTGTTACCCTACATACATCGATTTAATTTTACTGGTGAGATATTTGTAAATTCTAGTTAATCATAACTATTCATTCAGTTTTAATGGTTGAAATTGAAATTTAGTTATTCATGGAGTTCACAGTACAATTAAATTTCAAGTATTAAAACTGAATGAATAGTTAAGATTGAGTGAAATTTACAAATGTACTAAAGTTGAAATTTAGAGAATCATTTTCATCCTTACAAACCAACCACAATTCATTTTAATTTTTCTTTTTAAATTCTATACATTTTTTCATTATCTTATTTCTCCAATAAGAGATGGATCATTTTTCAATTTCAGTTGACTCAAATAAATATACTTAGCTCAGTAAGAGCATATTTTTGTACAGTTCAAAACAATGTAAAGTTATATATATTTTCATTTGACTAAGTTGAACTCGAAACTCACTAAGTTTTGCACACAAAATATTTCAAAAACAATCTAAAAAATGTATTATTTGTTTTTGCAACTAATTAATCAATTGTACAAGTAGTATAATGAATACAATTAATAAATTTTTTTAGCCTAGTAGTTTAAGTTGTCCTTATAATTGAAGAAATCATTCGTGCGTTCAAACCATTTAAGAAATGAATTAAATGTAAGCACAGTATTGGAAGTGTAATTTAAAAACAAAAAGGAAACAATAATTTCGAATGATTGTAATACTAACCGGTGATGGTAAAACAATTTGGGAAAATTTTATAAATTAGCTGAAAGTTAGGAATAATTTCAGCTCAAGTTTCGTGTCCTAACTTATTTGACTAATTAAGTTTCATATTTACCTTCTATACGTTCCAAAGTTGCTGGGTTCACCTCCCTTACCTTTTACATTTATTTTTTAATTTTCTTATCTTATTTTGCATTATATCTCAAACCGTTCAATTTTTTGACATACTGCTTTAAAGTTTTTTGTTTGTATCATTTTTATCTTCGAAACGCCATCCATTGTGATATATTTTTTTTAAATTTTTTTTCAACTGTTTGATATCTGGTAAGAAACTAATAGGTAAATGGTATGTAATTGGTAGAAAGAACAAGTTGTGTCAAATTTGTGAAAGTATGGTAGATAACACAAATACATGTGAGCGGACGACACGGAGCGGTGGGCCGAGATGGCGCGTTTGATAGGCGCGGTCCACCGGAGTTTTTAGAAAAGCGCACCGGGTCGGGGACCCGGGAAAAAGGTTGAAAGAGAGAGCGAAAACGTTTTTAGATCGGTTCAAACCCGAATCTGTCATCTCTTAGTGTGGAGTCACCACCTGGATTAACTCTTTCCAGGAATTAGAGTCCTGTGAGGCTTAACGTCCGGGGTACGGCCCACTAAGACACAGAGATTCGAGTCCGGGATAAGTTGCTTATTTCTTAAGTGATCACATTATATTACATCTACACAAAACCGTATTTTCTTAATTGTGCATATTCCCACTTAGGTCATTTTTGGAGTTTGAATGCATGATTTAATGCGCATGCGGAAAACAATAAATCCATACATTAAGCATTAAGTAAATGCGAAAAGTAAATGCGAAAGAGTAAAGATTACAAAACTTACAAAATCTCGGGGGATGCAACCGCCTGCCTAATCTATTAATTACAATTTCTGTAAAAATAATTGCAATACCCGAAGGAAAATAAATCCTAGGCATACATCTAACTTGCACCCCCAAAGGTTAGCACAAAGTATGACATGTATGTTCGATTTGATTTTAGTGAGGCCCGTGTGGCCTAATTAAAACATCTATGGTTTAAAGTTGTTATTTTAAATAAAAATGGTTCATTTTTATTTACACGTATATTGGTCAATTTTATTAGTGAAATGACCGCATGGTAAAGTGTTAAGCCTGTTATCTAGGAATATGTTTTATTCCCTTCGTAGGTGTATTCTAACATGAAAATTAAAAAAAGAAATGAAAGATGAAGGAGAAGGTTACAACATTTACAATAATAAGGAATCAAAATAATCCCTAGGTCCACAAATAAAATCAGAAAAAGATGAAGCAGACGATGAGTGCGGAATTCGTAGTTCTAGGAACTCAAAGGCTTACCCTTTCGGCGTAAATCTACTTCGATGTATTCGTTTGATTCCCTGGAGCGTTCCTTTTTCGTTTTGATTTAATTGTAGTTTAATTCGAAAATAAGTGTTTATTTATCCAAAAGATAATCAGACTCGGGTTCTAAATTTGTTTTAGACCGAGAATATCTGAGGATTTAAGAAGAAATAGTAGATGAAGAATGATTTGAAAATAAAGAATTTTTGGAATCCAAATGTGTTTTGGATCCAAGAAAATAATAAAAGAAAAGAAAATATTTTTGTTGTAGTTTTTTTGAACTGAAAAGAAGAATATTTTTCTGAAATTCCGAGCACCCTTCAATCCAAAAAGGTCTGATTATTTATAGAAAAAATCCCGAAAAAACTGAAAAAGGCAAGAAAGTTTGGCGACCTCGCCAAACTGGTTGGCGAGGTTTGCCTCGCCAGAGAGTTTGGCGAGGCTCGCCAGACTCCTGGCGAGCCTTGCCTCGCCAAATATCGGCGAGGCAGGCTCCAAATCTGGTTTTCCATGATGTTTTTTATGTATTTTTATATTTTTTAATTAATTTCTGAATTAAAGGAGAAAAATCAGAAAAATCTTTTTAAATTCAGAGACGAGGAAGACTTCCACTTGAAGATCGTCAGATGTTCAAAAAATGTGTGATTCGAGGATAAATATCCCGAAAAGCCATCATCATTGAACACGCGAGCTGGTACAAAATTCCGTGCTCACAGCTGCCCCTCGTGTGATCATTGTTGGTTGTATAACCAGTATGATCACACGAAATGAGCGTAGGGATGGAGAGAATACCTGATCAGTGTGGTTGGTGACTTCTTGTTCCCAATTGGCGATAACACAGGCCTTCCTTTCTGACGCTGTGTCTTCATAGGGTTATCCGTTTCTTTCTTCGGAATCCCTTAGGTACTTGGTGCCCCTTGTGGGCGGGTCGACCGTTTCTTTCTGCTGTGTCCCTGTTATAGTTAGCAATGGTTTCCTTCTTCGGCTGTGGTCATTGTGTGCCTCTTGTGATGATTGTAGATAGGTGCCTGAATCTGTTTCAAATGCGACTTTAGTAGGATGTTGACTTGTTTCCTGTGAGAAGTCAGAGAAAAGTATAATGTTTATACATTTTATGATGAATGTTTTAATTATTTGATTGAGTTTATGCAAGGCAAAAATTTTTGCCCCTTCAATCAAAAATTAAAACATGATAAATAAACAAGTTTAATGGAAATTTGAGATGTCCCGAAAATTTCTCCATTGTTTTAGGAGGCTTTTTGTGATGTTGCAATGTTGACTTTTAGGCTTAAGTGGGAAATCGTCTTGTTTATAGGTTCCTCATGTGGAGGTGGAGTTTATAGTGTTGCCTCGATTTGGCATCGTCTTTACCTGTAATTGATGTGATTCGAATGTAATGTGTGCATGATTTTATGCATGGACAATATTTATCACATGATGTATGTTTGTTTGTTGTAGGTGTCATGGGCTTCGTTCATTGAAGAGCTTTCTCTTGTGCTGGTGCATGGTTTCCCCTAGGGTTTGTTTTGTTAGGGATTCCATGGATGACTCCCTCAGAGCGACGACCATGGGTTTGTTGAATCAGATTCAAGTTCAAAGCTTGGATCTGGTTTGAGGAAAGTCTGGATTAGTCATTGATCGCTTGGAAGCCTTTTTCCTGAAGTGTTGGAGGTACATAATGTCGTGCACGTAACCTTCCGAGGAGGAGATGATGAATTTGATATTGGTTCTAACTTCTGCATAGACCGCCCTTGCGGGTTTTCAATCTATCGAACCTTGTCTTAATTTTTGCTTGGACCGCCTTTTTAGGTTTTCAATCCAGCAGACTCATTTTTCTTTATTTTATTCTTAATTATTATTTTATTATTTTTTTTTATTTTTTTGGATGTTTACTTACGATATTCTAGCATTGGCATGCAAGTAATCAAAATAACCATATGCATAAAGATTTAGTAAAAATGACAATTCATTGATGAACTTAACAGGGGTATAAATGTTTCAAATGATTTGACTCCTACCGTTAATTAGCCCTCTCAGGTTTTCTAACCAATGTAGTTCTCTCGATGTCCTAAGTTTTTCCCAAGCCGCCCTTTTCGGGTTTTCAACTCAGCGAACTATTCTTTTTATGTTTTGAAAAGAGACCCTAATTTTTGCTCAACTAACAGAGTTTTAATTGACAGGCTAATTACAAATTTATTTTTTGTTCATACTGCTTTTTGTCGATTTATTTCTTTCACCTATGCGTGATAGTAATTGTGTAAGACTTGATTGATTTGATAGATCGGTCATCGTCCATGTCCATGACTTCATTTGTTATCTCGTTCAACATTTCTGATCGATTGGTTGGTGCTCATGCTGCTTTGCTGGCTTGAGGTGTATGTGATGAGTCTTGATCATTGGCGTTTCCTTCGATGGTGCGATGATTTCCCTACAAATAGTAACGAGTCGTGTGAAAGAGTTGTTGACGTGTTTAACAATCTGACTCCTTTTTATCTTTGGCATTGACTTTTGTTTGATTGTCCCATGAATGGTGGTGATCCGTGTGATGGAGTTGTTGACGTGTTCAATAATCTAACTCCTTCTTTGTGACATTACATCAATTGTTTGGTCTCAACTTGCTTTGTCGACATTTTGGCCTTATTCTAGCTTTAATCATTTTGATTTCTATTTGCTTCGTTCCTTTGATTGACTGATTTAATAGTCAATGGACATTTCATGCTTGGAGATCTTTCCATTGATCTTTCATCTTTGTAAGATGAAGTAATTGCTATCACGCATTGTCTAAGTACATGTGTTTCTCTCACTTTCTCTCAGGAGTCAAATCATTTGAAATTACAGTGACTTTGGGGAATCTATTTGTACCCAAATTAATTTCATGGCATGATGTGTCACATGTGCTAAAAACATTATGTGTATGTTTATTAGAATGCGTGATGTCATTGATAGAGTATCAAGCAAATAAACAAAGTTCAATTTATTTAGAAATTCAAAAGCCTCATGGGCAAAGTATCTAAAAGCTAAATTATTGCATAATCATCCATTGATGCTAGTGTTCCCCAGATGTATCTATGGATTCAAAATGCTCCATCCTGTCCTCTTTTCAAACACTTCTTGATAGCTCAAAAAGATGTCTGACCTGAACTTGTTCCTGTATGATTACAGTGCACAGTCTAGAATCTTAGTTATCATCTCTGGTAGACTTAAGCGAGCTCGAAGCTTGACTTGTGTGGTCATCCAACGTGCATAGTAGGATTTGAAGCTCTCACCATGCTCTTGCCTTATAACCTCTAAATGTTGCATTGTGGTTTCCATTTGAGAGCTGAAACCATAATATTGCATTATAGCCTGAGCAAGGCTATTCCAATTAGTAGCTACATCCAGCGGAAGGTTGCTGTACCATTCATTGATTGGGGGCCCAAGGTGACGGCAAAGAGCTTAGCCATCATCCGTTCGTTAACCCTTAATGCTCTCATCACCATTTGATAATGTGTTAAGTGAGAGTGCGAGTCGCCAGATCCCACATACTTTTCAAACTACGGCATGGCGAAGTTTGGGGGTAAGCTATCTTCATCACTGATTATCGGTTATGCCGAGTATGGATTCATGAGATGGCGACCGTGAGTGGCCAAGAATTGTTACCATAATTCCGCCATACCTGGTTGTTGGAGGAAGGCGTTCCCTGCGCTTGGATAAGAGCTATATGGCCCATGGGGAAATGTCGCAAAATGGGGCGGTTGAGGTGCTTGGAACTATGAGGTGATCGACGTACTCCAGTTAGGAACATGGTGGCGGGTCATTCCTTGGTAGAAAGGCCCCACGTAGGAATACCGGCTGCCCTATTTATCCTGGGAAGAATTGGGAAGGATTGGCAAAGTTATATCCTGGCTACCCAATCTGAGCCTAGTTCAGCTAACTTTATCCTGCCCTGAACTGATAAATGGTAGTAGGAGTCGAGGGCACTGCATACAAGTTAGGAGGTCCCCCTGTTGGATTGACGTTGTTAAGGGCGACCTCCGGGTTAGATACTGCATTCTGGGCCCTCCCGACATGTCGGTGAATGAGTGATGCTAACTGTTCGTTGTTGGCAAAGGCATTTAAGGCAGCTACAATCTCGGTGCTCACCGATGATTGATGAGAATTTTATCCCGTAAGGACAGGGTGATCCTCTCCTGCACCCTCTTCTTGTGGATTGGCCATGACAGATGTGCGTCAAACCGAATCCGAGTCTGAACCCGAGTCTTCACTTGAATCAGTGTATGGAACCCCCTCCAGACTGGCCACGATAGGAGAAACACGAACCAAGCGATGAGCAGGCCTTTTCTAAGCTAATATACACAAGCGGAGGATCAAATTGTGCATGTAAGATTCGTGATATGATTCATGATGCGGGAAATGCGTGAGATTTTTAATGTTATGGTTGTATTCATAAGGGGTTATCATACTATTATGTGAAATAACATGTATGTCAATCCATTTGAAACAAACAAGTTAGTCATAAAGATGAAAACATGTGGAAATGAAAATCCAACAATGGGGGTTGGATTTGAGATTTGTACAATATCTGTGTAACATCGTGAGATGACCAAGTTACCGTGTGGTAATAGGTTAATAGTTTGAGGTTTCATCCTATGACTAGGTCTCATGGAATGAGGAGCTCAAATATTGTTTCGGGTAAGTAGTGTGACATACCTTAATAAAACAAAAGCAACTACCATATGTAGCTATCTAATGAATGATTGGGTTATTTTACCCAATTAGGGTGAAGTTTTGGATGCCTGTGTGGTCATCACTATTTGAGGGTATGTGGTGATACGTGAATTATTGCCTTGTGTGGGTGAATGATTCGGGTATGAAATATATATCCTTGGAGATTTGGTAAGGTGAGACTTTTGAAGTAAGTTCACCCCGTGCGGGCTTAGGTTAGGACATCAACTAGGTATCCTTAAATGTGGGAAATGATTTTAGGTAGGTATTTGCCCTGTTTAGGGCTTTTGGTGTGTGTGATTACCTCATGTGAGCTATGGATCGGATGTTGAGTGGACATCTCAAAGGTAATGTGTGGGATATAATATTGCCCCTTGTGGGATAAGTGTCAGACGTCACGTAATAAAAGAAAGGTATGTTTGCCACGTACAGGCTAATAGCGGGATGTCAAGTGGACATCTCGCTGAGAAGGGGTAAGTGATGTTTCTAAGTGGTTTCATGTTATCTTAGTATCGACTAATCCTAAGTATGTATGATGCCAATTTGGCATGATGATGAGAAGATGCTATGTTACGTCATTGTAATATGATGAGTGTGTGCATTCAAGTATCTGCACTAAGATTCGTGGTTAGCATGACATTTGTATAGTAATAAGTACGTAGAACAAAGTGTGCAACATCCAAACTTCCAACCACACAACTCCCGCGCGTAGGGTTTTTGGCTAGTTTCTATCCTAAGTTTGGTTCATCTTAGTATCATGAAGATACTAAGGAGCACACCTGCAAGAAAAAAATATAATGCATGGTCGTTTGTTGGGTAACACCCTAGGAAAATGCCTATGGTTTATTTACATGCGGGTTATAAATGGGTTGTTGATGTAGAAGGTTCTTGTTGCACTAATATACACTCCAAGCCTCTAACGAGGAGGTACATGCGATATGGCAACAAGTGCTCCACCTGCTCAAGTACTATCTTTTCTCAGGGAGGCAGATTAGTATAAGAGAAAGCTTCGCGATAATAGGGGTACCTTAGACTTATGGGCTAATCCGTTCTATTGCAATGCGTTATTACGAATATGTCATAATTAAGAGAAAATGGAATAATGTGATCAATAATTTTCGGCACTTATCCAAAATCTAAAACCTATAAAAAACAAGTTTTTAGAAAAATCCTTAGCAAAGTCACCACTATGAGTGGACGACACGGAGCGGTGAGCCGAGAGGGCGCGTTTGATAGGCACGGTCCACCGGGGTGTTTAGAAAAGTGCACCGGGTCGGGGACCCGGGAAAACGGTTGAAAGAGAGAGTGAAAACGTTTTTAGATCTGTTTAAACCCGAATCCGAATGTGGAGTCACCACCTGGATTAGCTCTTTCCAAGAATTAGAGTCCTGTGAGGCTTAATGTCCGGGGGACGGTCCACTAAGACACAGAGATTCGGGTCTAGGATAAGTTGCTTATTTCTTAAGTGATCACATTATATTACATCTATAGAAAACCGTATTTTCTTAATTGTGCATATTCCCACTTAGATCATTTTTGGAGTTTGAATGCATGATTTAATACGCATGCGAAAAATAATAAATCCATACATCAAGCATTAAGTAAATGCGAAAGAGTAAAGATTACAAAACTTACAAAATCTCAGGGGATGCAAATTACAATTTCCATAAAAATAATTGCAATACCCGAAGGAAAATAAATCCTAGGCATACATCTAACCTGCACCCCAAAGGTTAGCACAAGGTATGGCACGTATGTTCGATTTGATTTTAGCGAGGCCCGTGTGGCCTAATTAAAACATCTATGGTTTAAAGTTGTTATTTTAAATAAAAATGGTTCATTTTTATTTACACGTATGTTGGTCAATTTTATTAGTGAAAATGACCGCATGGTAAAGTGTTAAGATTGTTATCTGGGAATATGTTTTATTCCCTTCGTTGGGGTATTCTAACATGAAAATTAAAAAAAGAAATGAAAGATGAAGGAGAAGATTACAACATTTACAATAATAAGAAATAAAAATAATCCCTAGGTCCACAAATAAAATCATAAAAAGATGAAGCAGACGATGAGTGCGGAATTCGCAGTTCTAGGAACTCAGAGGTTTACCCTTTCGGTGTAAATCCTCTTCGATGTATCCGTTCGATTCCCGGGAGGATTCCTTTTTCGTTTTGATTTAACTGTAGTTTAATTTGAAAATAAGTGTTTATTTATCCAAAAGATAATCAAACTCGGGTTTAAATTTGTTTTAGACCGAGAATATCTAAGGATTTAAGAAGAAATAGTAGATGAAGAATGATTTGAAAATAAAGAATTTTTGGAATCCAAATGTGTTTTAGATCCAAGAAAATATTAGAAGAAAAGAAAATATTTTTGTTGTAGTGTTTTTCAGTGTTTTTTGAACTGAAAAGAAGAATTTTTTTTGAAATTCTGAGCCCCCTTCAATCCAAAAAGGTCAGACTATTTATAGGAAAAATCTAGAAAAATCCGAAAAAGGCAAGAAAGTTTGGCGACCTCACCAAACTAGTTGGCGAGGCTTACCTCGCCAGAGAGTCTGGCGAGCTCGCCAGGGTCTGGCGAGCCTTGCCTCCCCAAATATCGACGAGGTAGGCTTCGGATCTAGTTTTCCAAGATATTTTCGAATTTTTTTATGTATTTTTATATTTTTTAATTAATTTCTGAATTAAAGGAGAAAAATTAGAAAAATCCTTTTAAATTCAGAGACGAGGAAGACTCCCATTTGAAGATCATCGGATGGTCGAAAAATGTGTCATTCAAGGATAAATATCTCGAAAAGCCGTCATCATTGAACGCATGAGCTGGTACAAAATTCCGTGCTCATAGCTGCCCCTCGTGTGATCATAGCTGGTTGTATAACTAGTATGATCACATGAAATGAACATAGGGATAGAGAGAATACCTGACCGGTGTGGTTGGTGACTTCTTGTTCCCAATCGGCGATAACGTAGGCCTTCCTTTCTAACACTATGTCTTCATAAGGTTGTCCATTTCTTTCTTTGGAATCCCTTAGGTACTTGGTGCCCCTTGTGGGCTGGTCGACTGTTTCATTCTGCGACGTCCCTGTTATAGTTGGCAATGGTTTCCTTCTTCGGCTGTGGTCATTGTATGCCACTTGTGATGATTGTAGATATGCGCTTGAATCTGTTTCAAAGGCGACTTTAGCAAGATGTTGACTTGTTTCCTGTGACAAGTCAGAGAAAAGTATAATGTTAATACATTTTATGATGAATGTTTTGATTATTTGATTGAGTTTATGTAAAGCAAAAATTTTTGCCCCTTCAATCAAAAATTAAAACATGATAAATAAATAAGTTTAATGGAAATTCAAGATGTCCCGAAAATTTCTCCATTGTTTTAGGAGGCTTTTTGTGATGTTACAATGTTGACTTTTAGGCTTAAGTGGGCTATCATCTTGTTTATAGGTTCCTCATGTGGAGGTGGAGTTTATAGTGTTGCCCCGGTTTGGCATCATCTTTACCTGTAATTGACGTGATGTGAATGTAATGTGTGCATGATTTTATGCATAGACAATATTTATAACATGATGTATGTTTGTTTATTGTAGGTGTCATGGGCTTCGTTCATTGAAGAGCCTTCTCTTGTGCTGGTGCATGGTTTCCCTTAGGGTTTATCTTGTTAGGGATTCCATGGATGACTCCCTCAGAGCGACGAACATGGGTTCATTGAATCATATTCGAGTCCAAAGCTTGAATCTGGTTTCTGGAAAGTCTGGATTAGTCGCTGATCCCGCATTGTGTTGGTGATGATCTCTTGGAAGCCGTTTGCCTGAAGTGTTGGAGGTACATAATATCTTGCACGTAATCTTCCGAGGAGGAGATGATGAATTTGATATTGGTTCTAACTTCTGCATAGACCGCCCTTGCGGGTTTTCAATCTATCAAACCTTGTCTTAATGTTTACCTGGACCGCCTTTTTAGGTTTTCAATCCAGCAGACTCATTTTTCTTTATTTTATTCTTTATTATTTTTTAATTTTTTTGGATGTTTACTTGTGATATTCTACCATTGGCATGCAAGCAATCAAAATAAGCATATGCATAAAGTTTCATCAATTGAGAATGAAAGTGCATTTATACCAAACATACCATTCCCTAGAGTATACAATGCCTGCCCAAACTATCCATTCATTTGATAAATGATTTCCCATAGCTGTTGCTGCTGCCGCCCTTTGATGTATATGGAGTGGGCTTGGTTTTACTATAAAACTCAAGGTATCATATAATGAATATGTTTATCATGTACTAGATTTTGAATAGAGGCCAAACTTTATAAAGTACGTAGTGGTTTATTCGTTTGTAAGACGTGATTTGAATAATTGTTTTTTGCAAGAAGGGTATGTGGATTCAAAAAAGTTTGGTAAAAAAATGATAAAAAGTAATTTTTTTCAGGGTGAATATTTTGAACAATCAAACATTCTTATAACCTAACTTTATTATTTAAAAATTATATGTCAGGATTTCAATAAATTTTGAAGATTTTTTCTATTTTCTTTATGATTTTTAAAGTTTTATCATCATATTTGATTATAAAAATTTAAAGAGCTAGTAAACGTTATCTTCCTGAATTTTTCGTATGACGATCACTGCTCCGCTTATGTTCAAACTTCTCTACACCCCTTAATTAACTGAGAGCTTTTCATATAGTTAGGTAGCTTTTCAGTTAGGTTGATTAGAAAAAATTCAATTAGAGAATTGGAGAAGGGAAGATGAAGGGACAATATAGAAGACCAAAAGAGAGAATGTAAGAGCATCTTTAGTAGTTTGTGGATTCCAAGTTTAGGTGACATGTGGAATAGAAGTTCCTTTTAATAATGTGGCAAAATGTCTATTTATAAGAGAAGAACATTAGATTGTCTATTCCATTTTAAATTGTATTTATTGTATACAATGTCTAGTTGATTGTCTACATCTCGACAATCAAATAGACATTGTCAACAATTTAAGATAACACAAAGTGTCATATCATATAAGAAAGATGAGCTAGACAAGCTAATAAAAATGCATTTTCAAATTGATTATCTATTCATTCTTATGTATCAAGACAATTTGTGGAATAAACAAACTACTAAAGATGCTCTAAGACTGCACTGCAAAAACTTAAGCATCTGCGGTTAATTTAGGAGAAAGTTGAAGCATTTTTGTACAAAAACGAAACCTTTTTTTTTGAAATTGGCCTTATAAAATGGCAACCGTAGGAAAAACAAAGTAAAGGGAGACTATTGCTTTACTTGTTACCCTACATACATCGATTTAATTTTATCGGTGATATATTTGTAAATTGATACCCAGAGTAAAGGGACATGTAGCACCTCATTAAGTGCCAATATTTTTCCAGATTTGAGTTTGAGAAGAACTTTTCCTTTTCCAAGAAACGTCAGAGGGGATGGGACTTAAGCCAATATGAAATTAGCAGAGATGGGAACCCAACTTATGTGATTGGAGATCCCATGAAGTAAGTTCATATGGGTAATAACAAGTCTTTGTTAGTTCTGCTAAGACATATTAGTAAAAAATATTGTCCCAATCTTAGATGTGAGAATGTGTTATGTTGCTGATAAGTGTATAATTACACTTATTATCTTGATATTTTTACTTATAAAAAGATATGGTTTAATGTCATTTTATACTTCATATAAAAGATTTCACGTGGTATGTAGTTATTTTTTATGCAAGTGCAAAAACTAGGTGAATCTTGGGAGTAAAATGATTAAAGATGGAATTCTATGTAAAATAGTGAAAAAAGGTGCAAAGAGATGC
>CATIWQ010100771.1:0-29500 GCA_949673415.1 Euphorbia schlechtendalii | reverse complement strand
TGGTTACAATAAATGTTACTAAATATTAAAGATTTTAAGTAAACAATGCAATTATATTTAAAATTTAAACACATTTTAACTTTTTTTATATTTTTTCTATTAATTTAATAAAAAAATTAATAACAAATAAAATATTCATGGGCTTGGGCCGGGCTTGGGAATGACCTTGTTAGCCCGGCCCGAGCCAGGCCCGAGCCCGAAATTCTAAAGTACGGGCTTGAGCCGGGCTTGGGTTAACGTTTTTTGTAAAAAACCCGCGCCAAGCCCGACCCGAACCTGGCCCGCCCCGCCCCGCCCCACCCGACGAACAGGTCTATTTGTGACACTTTTTATTTATTTTAAATGGGAGCTTCTATCTTAAAAAAGCGGGGAAAATGTTCACTTAATATATCTATGTAAACGCATCACCTTTTATTTGTAATTATACATATTAGGTTTTGTTTCCTACATTTAGTGAGTGTTGGTGAAACTCCCTCGACGATAATTTGTTAAATATCAAAAAATAATTATATGTATATAATATTGAACAACTAATTTTAATGAGGCAGCTTTTGACTTTTCGAGTACCCATTTAAAATAAGAAACAATACCTCTCTGATAAAAAAAATATTTTAAAACCAAGAGTTATTTAATTTTTTATTTTTAAATTATAAATTTAATTCATTTAGATTTAATAAATTGTAAAAAAATTAAAACTAATATGCATATAAACATAATAAATAATTCGGACCTTCTTTTTACTGTGTATCTTAGGTCATCACATCTTTGACCTACGCCAACCTTACTTTTTATATATGGAAAGCAAAGAATGCGAATATTAATAAACAATTACCATCTACAACAAATAACCGTATAACATACATGCAATTAAATCAAACGCATTAAAAAATTAAGTACCTATCAATGGCTTGGTGGATTATATAATTAGTCTCCTAAGTAACAAATACTATGAATGAAGAAATCATTGTTAATAAAAGCAGACAATATAGATGATACTATTAAATTAATTAGTAGGTTGACACCTGAGGGTGAAAGACATAAATATAGGGGCCATTTGAAAAGTGCCTTTGTATTTAAAATTAAAATTATTGTAATTAAATGAAGTGTGGATTATGCGTGTGGAACTACTTCGCATCTAATATTTGGCATGTACATTCATAATTTTGTTTATAAAATAATTTTTTTTGGTTCAGGTACTCCGATACTTTTTTTTTTTAATTTAAGTAAGGTTAAATACATTTATATTCGTGAACTTCTTTCAAATTCCCTTAACTTTCAAACGCACCACGTTACTTCTCAACCTGAACGTCACATATCATTTCCCGGTTGGTTTGACTTTTCAAATATAGTATTTTTCTCTTTTCATCAAAAGTTGACATATGACATTTAAGGAAGTAAACTAGTGTTTCTTTAATGATGGAAAACGTAAACAGAAACGAACTCGGTAAATACATTTTCCGCATGCCCAAGATCGAATAACGCCACATCGAATGCAGAATTGGATCCATTTCACGGTTTGTCGGAGCATGGATATGTATCCACAACTTCTGCAGCGACGAAGATCGACAACGATCGATTTGCGAAGTTTTCATCACGAGGGAGAGAGAAAATGATTGGAAATGAAAATTGAATTGAATAGTGATTTCTCTTAGAATTCAATTCTGAATTCTCATGCATTTCCTTTTATAGGAAACAGAAATGACTTGATTGCAATTAAATTCTTAAATGCTTGAGTATTTGCAATTAATTCCTTAAAGTATAGTTTTTCAATTTAGTTCAAATAATTAAATTGGATCGGTTCTTTTGACCCGATTGACCCGTTCGCTGGCGAACCGGGTATTTCCAACATTTAAAGATAGAGATGACAAATTGATGCGTATTTACAAGTTGAGAGGGCATTTGAATATCGATAATAATTAAATAATAATAAAATATTAATTTTAGTTATATATAATAACAACAGTAGGAAGTGCAAAACAATCTCCAGAAATACAAATACAATAATAATTATGATTATTTGTAATAATAATTCTAATTATTATAATAATTAATTATGATTATTAAAAAATTTATTGTAATGTAATGTTATTTTAAAATATATGAAGAAGTATTGTTGAAATATATAAATAATATTTATAATCAGTATAGCTTCTATTAAATAATTTTAAATATTGTTATAGTTAATGATTGTTAATAAATTATATTGTGGTATAGTAATATTATAATAATAGATTATTGTTATTATTATACATTATTATTATCAGCGCCGTTCTTACGAAATTTTGGATCCTAAGTGAAAATGTTGAAAAAAACATGTGATTACAAATTTAATGTTATCTTAAAATTGTAAATAAGAAAATTAATGAAGAAAAATTATATAATTAAGGATAAATACACTCAATTTTTATCAAAAATAGACTATGTAAAAAAAATTTAATGATAATAATTAAACTTAATAAATTAGTTAATTAACATTTAATGATAATAATTATATTTTATTAATTAGTTGATTAAAATTGTGGAGTATATTTTCTAAACAAAAGAAAAATTTGGTATTACTTTTATATAAAAAAAAGATATTAGGGTCCTTAATTTTGTGAGGTCCTAAACGAACGTTTCATTGGCTTCTACTATAAGGTCGGCTCTGATTATTATTGATAAAAATAAATATATTATAATTAAGTTTCAGTATTTTTAATTTTAATATATTAAATTTAAGTTCAGTTTCGATATCTTCAATTTCAATTTAAATAAATTTAGTTCAGTTTAGTAAGTTGAATATAAATTGAAAAGATCAGAATCTAGATTGACTTGTTGTGCAGTACATATGTTATTACGAGGCACAAAATTTTCAAATAAATTATATTATTTTCCCTTCAATTACAAAATTGATTTAATTTCTTATTAATTAATTGTAGGCTTAGTTATTCTGGATTTTCTTTTTTGATTATTTGGATTTTAATAATGATAGCGATGTTCAATTCCAAAATTGAGATGCTAATGACAATTTCTTGTCATCTTATCTATTTAATGATTACTTATTGAATTCTCCCCTCGTTACCAAAAAAAATTGAATTTTCCGTACTTTCTTTCTTTCACCTAAATATAAATCACCGATATTGTTTTCCTATATTATTTTCATGAAATGTTTTGTTTTTAAATTTTTTTGGAATGAACAGTTTTTAATTAATTAGTGTTAAGAGTTAAAGTATTTTATCCTATATCAAAACATGTTATATGAAAAATTTGTAAAAAAAAAATTTTTCGTGACACGAACTCTAAGAGCAATACTAAAAAATTCGACATTCATTTATTATGGATATCTAAAAGTGACATTGTATACATAATTAATTAGTAATTTATTTTATGTGGTCATGTCTCAAGTGTATACATTTTACCTAGTAACCATTTTTTAAATGGTGATACATAGTATTTAATAATATTATTACCAATTTATTTAATTAGTGGGAAGTGTACAAAATCTTTTTTTTTTTTGGGAATGACTTGGTGGATAATTTAGAGACTAAATAATTCATTCAAATACAGTAGACAAAAAATATTGAAATAGAAACCAAAGAAAGTCCTGAAGCCACTTTAAAATTGTTGGATTTATTATTTATATAGTTAATGGTGAGTAGATAAAACTGCCCAATAACATTTACGTAGCCTCACCGTATTACAAGAAAATGGAAAAAGAAAAAAAAAGTGAAATAGCCTTTTAGAAATCACGTCGAAGTCATTATTTTATATTCTCTACTTTAAACTCTATTTTTATAATATTTACTCTATTTATACAATAGTTAAAGTAATTCACTTCAACATTACTTTATTTTTCTACTCTAAAAATATTTCTTTCTATCAAACAATATTTGATTATTTTTATTATAACATTATGTTCTTCTTATAATTAGTTAACAAAAATATTCAACTTTAATATATATTTCATGTTAGATGATAAATATACATTAGAAATATAATACAGTTAATATTTAATTTTTAATTTTTTATCCATTCTTTTATATATATTTTTAGAAATAAACAACCAATAAATTAAAATAATAATAAGCTTCATGTAAGTAGCAACATACATTCATAATTTTTTCAATTTGTTGCAATTGAACATTATATTGATGTAATGCATTTTACATCAAACTAATAAATAAATATTGTATTTAGGTAATGCATTTGAACATTATATTGATGTAATGCACAAATAAATTATACTAACAATAATAAGCTTCCTTTCTATTGATGTAATGCCTTTTATTTTGTATATATTATATTATCTAATTTGTTGTTTATATTCAAATTTAATTAATATAATCATAATTTATATATTAATAAAACATATTATTATAAAATTTAAATAATTAAATGTTATTAATTTTTATTTAAGCAAATACAAATAATCATTAATTCATAAATAAGAGAACAATATTAAAAGTCAAATTAATAATAAAATATTCACTTTTTATTATAGAATAAGGCATGAAGTATCTCATGCCTTACTCTATAAATAAAGTATGAATTTGAAGAAGGGTAAATATAGCAAAAACTTTAATTTTGAAGTACCATTTAGGATGCTTTTATACAACTATTCATTTAAGAAATTGATGTAGGTTTAAAATACATATCCTCGTCAATTATAGCTCAATTGGTACACCTCTCAGAGTGAAGGTGGGAGGTCCTGAGTTCGATATTCAACTTCTTTATAAAATTCATATTCCTAAAAATATACATATCTCTTGTTTTCAAAATTATTTTCAAAGTTATAAAGTTAAATAATCTTAGTTATTAAAATTTTTTAAATATTTAAAATTTAATGAATTTTTATATTTAGTTCGACAGCTTTAAAACCAACTAAATTTCGCAGAATCTCAATCACTTCATATTCGTTACTTCTTTGGTTGCATATCTGGTTTACCGGAACTTTAGCCGACTAAATTGAGTCACACAATTGGCTATGATAGGTGAGTCTCCCAATGAAGATTTTCGACGTTCACCAGACTCAAACTCGAGACTTTACATAAGTGATACCAAAATAATTACCACTTGGACCAACCATCATTGGTAATTCAGATTTGTTTATTTAAGAAAATACATAAAAAAATACCCTTATTTTAGGTTTGAATTTAGTAAATATATTTTTATTTTTATTTATTCTATAACTTTAGGCTTAAAATAATACAATAAATCGTGAAAACCTCTTTGGTCAAACTAGGTACTCCTTAATTGAGAGAAAAAACAGTTGAAGAATTCATGGGTCAAGGGGTGTTAACGAACCGAACTGAGACCGAACAGTCCTAGATTTGGCTCGGCTCGTGAATATAAATGGTAGGGCTCGGCTCGGCCCGAAGCTCGTCGAGCTTAGAAAACTTTAGCTCGGCCCGGGCTCATGAAAAACTCGGCTCGAATTTGGGAGCTCGCGAGCCTAAACAAGCCAACTATATATTTCTTTTGCAACGAAAAACAAAAGTGTTGCCCCCAAGTATTTCAACATTAAACACTAGTTAAAAAAAATTGCATTAGTAACATTACATTTTACTACACTTTTTCAAAAAAGTATCGAAAAATACATTTATTATACGAATAATTATTACTCAAAAAATACATACAATTTGTTTTTCATTAATTTATTAAGCAAAAAAATTATACGAACATGTTTGCAAGCTTTTGAACCGAATCTTAAAAGGTTTGGTTTGATTTGTTAATATTTCGAGCCGATCTCAAACTCGAGTCGAGCTTTATCGAGTCGAACTCTGACCGAGCTTTTAACGAGTCGAATCTCGAACTATTTGCGAGCCACTGAGCTTGTTAACACCCCTAGTCTTGACGTGGATTCCCAATAATTCACAACTTAATTTCAAATAAAGAAAAAAACTATTCAGATGGTAAAAAGTTATATTCGTTTTCTCGAATGCATTATCGTTTTGTACCAAGATGCTCTCCTTTTGAATTCTTATTTTAAACTTGTAACATCACTTTCATGGCTCATTGTGGGAATAATTTCCATCACTCATTATCTTTGTGCCAAGAAGCCTTTCTTCTCCATTTTTGTTTTATGGAGTTTTGCCCCTTTTTGTTTGGGGTTTTGCGGTTTTGGATTCCACTTTTGTTTTCAACTTAGCTTTGTTCACATGTTTGTTTTGTAAGTAAAATATTTTTATTGGAATAACACGATTGGCCGTAAGAAATATTTTTATACTGATGAAGTTATTTTAATATTAACGGGTACCTTTTGGGATTAAATGTGAATGTTTTAATAGAATCAGAGTCAGGTGAACAATGTTGTGGACAATGTTGTGGCCAACTCTAATGATAGAGCCAAATGATAATCCACGCACTATATGATTTAGGCATGAAGGGTCGATGTGTTGGAATCCCAAATTGTTGATGAAGTTATGCTAACCTCAATGGGTACTCTTTGGGGTTAGATGCAGATGCTTATAGCTTCTTAAGCAACAATTTTGAAGGGTACTTATTTTTGTTAATCAAGATATCCACTGGCGTACCTAATGACTAATTTTCTCATTGATTTCTAAGCACTTCATAGGGTAGGATTATTGACCCAAAGATTTAAAGCTACCTCATACCCAAAGTCATGGATTGATTTTTTAAAACATTTGATTAAGGATAGATGAGTCTCTTCCACTCAACCACACCCCTTAGTTAGGTAACTTTAATCTATTGTTATATTTTGAATATTGTGTTCGGTTGTTGGAAAATAAGCATTATATGTGTAAAATAACTAAATATAAGATTAGTTGTTTACGAGAACACATTTGTATCCGGACCCGTCATGGGGTGTACATTTTAGTTATTATTTGTTGGAAAAATAAAATGTCAGGAGGTAAAATCCCAAATTTTACAAAACATAAATATCTTTTAAAATTTTCATTAAATGACACTTTTTATTACTTTTTTTTTTGTCATGTCGGATCAGCCTGATTGTATCCTTATAAAATTATAAGAAATGAAAGATAGAGGCGAGGGTGTCTTTGTAAAGTAAAATCACATCATACATGAGAACACTCCAATTTGGTTGTCAAAAATAAGCTTAATGCATCTATACTTGACCGAAAAAATTACTTGTCATCCTGAACTTTTAAAAGTTCCGGATACCCTTTTAAACTTGTTTATAATGCACCAATTTGTCCCCCTTATAACTTTTAGAACAAACATGCACATACTCGCACTTGTTGTACCTTACTTTGATAAAATCATAAACCAGACACAACTAAGTGTTGGACGACTTTCGGTATCTCATATTTCTAACTTTTTCTATATCGAACAACAATTATAATAAGTATTTGGTTATGATCAGATTTCGATATTTCAGAGACAAAAAAAAAACTATCAATAATAACAAATGGTGAACTTATATAATAAATAATAGCAACTTTGATTGAATAAAATAGCAACAAATTTATAATAAACTTAAAAATTTTTAAAAAGATGTTGGTTGAAGCTCAAATAATATATATGCATCCAAGCAGGGGGAAGAGTAGGGCCGTTTAACTAATATGTCCATAATGAGAGGCCGCCACTTACAAGCCTTTTCTTTTTTATTTTTTCCAAATATGATTTTCAAATTAATTACTTACCAAGTGGCCATGCCAAGACTTTTTCGCTGCATGAAAAAGTAAGGCTCGCCTCAGAATTCTTAAAGGGAGGGGATAAACATTCGGTAAAATCTGATCAAACTGAACCACCGAACTTTTATTAAAAATACATTGAACTGAAATAAATTAAAATATTTTTGATTTGTAAAGTTCTAATTTAATACGATCAATAAATTTTTAATAAAATTTAGTTAGATTTAACTGGTTCGATTTGGTTTAATTAATGTCGCACTCCTATATTATTCTGATTTGGGATGGTGTACATCTGATCGCTCACTCGTCAACACCCATGATTTCCTTTTTCAAAAATATAAGAGTGAGTTTAGTATTACTTTTCATCATATAAAACTTGTTTTTTCGCTAACTTATAAAAACCATGATCGCGAGTATATTTGAATAAAAGGAACATCAACGCCAAACCCATCGTAATTCATATGATATTGATGTAATTTGTTGTTGTTGATAACCACTTTTCTGAAATAGCAAAAAGTAATTGCACAAATACTTACAAATGTTAAAAAATGAAATATATCTATTACAGAATTTACCAAACCAACACTCAAAACGAATATTCAATATGCAAACGCTACTAAAAATGTTTTCATGTTTTACATAGATAATTGAATGTCTATGTCATTGATCACTTGGACTCCTATTATTCGGTTGGAAAGAAAGAAAGAGATAGATCATAGATTTCTTTCTTTTTGTATGATGGAATGAAAGAAAGATAATAGCCTCCCTCCTATCTTTTTCCCCTTTTGTATTCAAGAATTATATGGCACAAGAAGCATGCTACATCTATGCATGGTTTGGAAAAACATATTTTGAGGATTGAATTGTGATATCCAATGTCCCTCGAAAGTGACCGTCCGATCTTCGAATGCCCCCGGGTCTTGCAAAATAAGTCTCCGGCCGGAAATGTTTCCGGCGAAGACCCTCCGATGATCAAGTTAGATGTCTGAGAAGGGTGGTTTCAGTGTGTTCTTAGAAAAATAGTTACCTCTACAGTGGGAGATTATCTTGCTATTTATAGGATTGCATGTAATGATGATATGTGGGATCCGTCTGCAAGAGGTGCACGTGTGACAAGCCGCTTGGGGGTCTTGTCAACCGTCGGAGCATTAAATGATTCGTCTCTGCCAGTTAGTTTGCATTTAATGCGACAGATGAGAGATAAGAAGTGCGCCAATGTCGGCATGGCTTCTAAGGATGATGTCTCGGCTTAAACGCGGTGAGTAACGTCGAAGGCCATTTATTTGTAAGTCTTTGCCTCGGCTCAATGTTACGCTGATGGGGTATGGCACGTGTTAACGCCGAGGCACACTTTTGTTCTGTAAACCAAGATGCAGGCCTTGAGGCATTTAATTGGGCCCCGAGGCCTTTAATGGGTCATGATATCAAATTGTAGGCAATTTTCCTATATGTAAATGTCATTTGTTAATTTAGTAGCTTGAACACTTGATTTGTATTTCAACTAGAAGATTTGATATTTTAATTTAGGTAAGGATATGTGTTTAGTTATAAGATTTGACATATGTGTTTTGGTTAAACAAGATTAAAAGTTGAAAAATTTTAGTTTTGATTTTTAGATTTTTTTTATTGAATGAATTTGATTTCATTACGAGGATTTCGGCGATGCATGGAGAGAGATTGAGAAGCGAGAGAGAAAAGATAGGGGGATAAGAGAGAGAAGGTGAATAGAAAGAGAAAGGGCAGTGAAGGGAATAATGATATTCTCTTAATTAATTAATTATGTCATTCACTTTTAACAACTTGAGAAGGGTATATGAATCTTATTTTAGTTCATGGTGTCATCATCAAGTGAAGGGAATAATGATACATTTGACCATAGTTTGCTTTCTCATCCACCTTTTTTCAAACTTTTGATGCCCTTTAATCACCATTTTTTATTAACTTAAATGGTTTCCTAGCTTAGCAATAAAAATAAAAATTATTGCTATAATTTTGTAGCAATAAAAAGTAACAAATATATTGTTTTATTTATAGATAAATATACTGTTATTTATAGCTTCTATTGCATGATTTACGATTTATGCATATTTTTCTATTTATCTCCATTATAAGGTATTATAAAATTTCCGCGTAAACGCTTTAAGAAAATAATTAATAAATAAAATAACTAAAACCTAAAGATCTACGAACAAAATCAATTGAATGCAGATTGAACTAGAGATAAATCAAAATCATAAAAATAATTGAGTTCACAGTAAGAAGAAGAAGAAGAAGAAGAGAGATTTTCCAATGAATACGGTTTGTAGAATTGAAATAAAGAAGCAAGTGGGATTGGATTGGGAATTGAATCAGCGTCGTCGCTACAATCAACGCCATTACCATTTTTTTGCTATGCACGTGTAAAAATTTGCCTCCCGAATTGTCTTTGTTTCACATATTACCTTCATGATTTTCATTGCAAAGACATGGATAAAACAAAGAAGAAAGGTACTAGTGCTTGAAATCACCCAAGATCTCTGCAACTAAACTCGTATTATATCTATTTATTCTTTGAATGCTTGGCCACGCAACATCTCTACCGTGCTTCCCATTCCAAGCTTTTAATCGAATCAATTCAACATTAATCAATCGATTTCTATAAATCAACGGAAAAGTAATCAAATCAGGAAATTCAATTTAATTGAGTTAGTTTAGGGGATTTTGAGATTCAAAGTTTCGTCCATGAAATTGAACGAGAAACCGACGATGACAGAGTTCTCGACGGAAACGGCAGTGAGATCCAAAATGTTGAGTGACCGGCGAAGGTTTCAGTAATGGCCCGGAGAGACTATTGACAGATAGAGGTATGAATCAACTTATTCATGCTGTTTTTTTTAGGTTTTCATGGATGTGTTTGATTTGAGTGTTGAAGGAAGGAAAGAGATGAAAAAAATCAAGTGGGATTGGATGAACTTATTCATGGTCATGCTCACTGATAGATTTAGGGTTCGCTTGGGAGCAACGGATTCAAGAATCATAAAGAAAAGGAAATGAAAGGATGGTATTTGATAACAATATATAGAATTGGGAAATATTATGTTTGGGAGGAATGGATTGTTATATAAAGGAAAATGGAAGTAAAATTATTAAAATGTCCTGTGAAATAATTAAAACTCTTAACAAATTAAAAAAATATGGTTAAAATTGTAAAAAATGGGCATCCTTCCCCTTTGATCCCACCAATTTGGTGGTGGGATTAAAATTGCTGGAAACAGGGAAAGTCTCCCTTCTTTTCCTTTCAATTTAAATTGATTCTTTAAAACAAGCTGAGATACTCTTTCCTATCCTCTCCCATTTCTTGAGTTTCCTCCTCCCAAGCAAAGCCTTAGGGTTCTAGTGGAAGGAGAAGAAGAAAATGCACTTATCCTAAATTACCACTATGACATGTCATCATTTTGACGGTTTTTTTAAAGTCCCCCAATTGCAAACAGTTCGAAACCACAAACCTCATTTTGCGATCTAAAATACCACAAATCCTGTTTTGAAAGTGGTCGAAAACACATAGTACTTTTTTTAAGTTTACCCTGTGTTTTATAATTGTTTGGTTATAAATGACTCATATGTTTCGGAGATTAAAAACCTCAACAATAAATCTGTATCGATTATTTATCTAACAATAATAGGAATAAGCAACTGTTTAACCAAACATGACTAAATATTTTGATAATTACATGATCAAATGTATCGAAAACTAATTGGCCCATATGACTCGCTATCACACTTAACTTTCACTTATTTCTACTAACCGGACTTGGTATAACAGTTTTCCCCATTAACACAATGGTACCGGCCTAACTTTTGGATAGTAATGCTTGCCCACCATGTGTCAGAGTTGAAAATTAAATCAATTAAAATTCATTGTATATTAAAAGGTTGAAAAGTCTAATCTGACACATGATGTTGAAATTTACAAAATGAACTAGTTTGTCGCATTGTATAATGTCGTTAAAGTTTATATATTTGTTATTCTCGTAAATAAATTGTAAAAATTAAAACAAAATCATAAAAATCTCGAACAAGTGCTAAAAATTTCTTTTATAAATTCAAATAAATCCTATCCATATTCCATAAATTATCAAATCCATAAAATCTAAGTTGTTAATGCATGTTAATGGATTGTTAATCTTAGTTGTTAATACATGTTAATGGATTTTTATGTTTGTTGTTGAAGTTTGCGGTCTAAAATTTTGAGATTTGAGATTTGTAGATTATAGGTGTTGGGTATATTTTTTCGATTTTGCCCCTCGCTAGTAGTTTAATTTCGAATATGGATTTTCAATTTTTACCACTTAATTTGACTCTTAATTGTTTAATATCATTCATATTCTTATTTCTACAAAACCACTTTCTTGACTTTTTCTTGTTGCCATGTTAGCATTGGAAGTTTAGCTGACACGTAGTTGCCAACTTTAGCGGTGAGTAGCACAACTGGAAGTTGCGTGTGATAGTAGGCAATTTGAACCAATTACAAGAGACTTTTGGTGTATTTCGTTTAATTATTTTGGGCCGTATTTTTTTACTGCTATTCAATCATTCATCGTACCATCGACATTAGTAATATTGCATTGATTAAATATAGTTTAAATTTTTACAAAAGAGATTTCAAATGTAGTAAATTATATATTATATTTGGACTAAATATATTGACAACAAAAAGATTTACATTTTGTGGTAAAGTTCATTATAGTGATTGATGTTGAAACCGTGATTCTAAAAATTAGAGGTTTGAGTTTACATTCGGGTGGAATGAGATCAGTGACGGAGCCAAGACTCGAGCACTGGGGGCATAATTTCAGTTCGATGAAATTAGGCAGCAGTTGATCGATAACGTAATAATATTGGATTTGAGCAAAAAAAAAAAAGAGTGAATATATATATTTAACAAATTCATATCGAAGAAATTAGTATCTAAATGTATAAGAAAAAAAATATTACATAAAAAACAATTTAACAAAATTAGTGTAAACATCAGGTTAAAAATGATAATATATTACATTTTATAATCTTGTATATGATACGATGTAGACATCTATTTTAAAAGTCCATTCTATAGACGTCTATTTTAAAAGTTCATTCTATATTCATAAGATATCTCTTGTGTATTTTTAAGTTGGTGGTGGCTAAATTATTATATTTTATGACCTAATTTATTTTCATGAATCATCATTTTATTTAATTGAATTTTTAAATAATTCTTATTGAATAAAAATAACCAAAATAAGATATAAAAGAGAAAACAACAAACATGTAAAGGAAAAATATAAAATAAAAATATGAAAGCCGTAAAACAAAAACGGAAGATGAAATAATATATTTAATTAAATTCAAAAATAAGTTTAATTAAATTAGAAAAATAGTTATTAAAAGAGAAAGTGAAATGTATATTAGAGACATAACTCATAATCGATATAGTTTGGGTATAAGGGGTTGTTCCAGCTAATGTATCAACTGAATTCACATCAGCAGTGATATCAGCAATTTGTTAATTTTGTTACAAGTCCCGAATACAATTAGTAGTTGGCATACAAGTCAATTAATGTGTATAAATAGAAAAGCTTAAAATAGATTTCAAGTAAATGAGAATCACAATATTTCTTCTCTTTTCTATTCACTGTTAATTTTCTCTCTTGTTCTTCTTTTGTTGATCTATACGATCTGTTCATCACCTTTTCTTTCATGGTATCAGAGCATATTATGTCTCTAACTCATAATCGGTATAGTTTGGGTATAATGGGTTGTTCTAGCTAATGTACCAACTGAATTTACATCAGCAGTGATGTCAGCAATTTGTTAAGTTTGGAAGACTAAAAAGTAAACTGTGGTGAGTAAATCATCTACAGAAGCTGAGTATCGAAGTATGAGCCAAACCAGTTGTGAACTAAAGTGGTTGAGTTACCTATTACAGGATTTCTCAATCCCTCTTAAGCTTCCCATCCAGCTTCATTGTGATAATCAGGAAGCAATAGCAATTGCTAAAAATCCTGTCTTCCATGAGCGAACTAAACATGTACAGATTGATTGTCATGTTATAAGGAATCACATTGACACTGGCTTCATTCAAACTCCCTTCATCTCTACAAAACAGCAACTTGCTGATTTGTTCACTAAACCTCTACCATTCTCCCAAATGATCCCAAGTTTGAAAGTCTTTGGCTTAAATCAGTTTTGTCACAATGCTCACAGTGATCATCGTGAGGGGCTGATATTAGAGACATAACTCATAATAGGTATAGTTTGGGTATAAGAGGTTGTTCCAGCTAATGTACCAACTGAATTCACATCAGCAGTGATGTCAGCAATTTGTTAAGTTTGTTACAAGTCTCGAATACAGTTAGTAGTTGACATGCAAGTCAATTAATATGTATAAATAGAAAAGCTTGTAACAGATTTCAAGTTAATGAGAATCACAACATTTCTTCTCTTTTCTATTCACTGTTAATTTTCTCTCTTGTTCTTCTTTTGTTGATCTATACGATCTGTTCATCACCTTTTCTTTCAATGTAGAAAAATTGAAAGGTATAGCATGGAAAATATAAGGGAAGAGTAATAAAAAGATAGTGTTGGTGAGGAATCGAAAATGCGATCTCTCGGTTGCATGTCGTTCTTCTTGGAATTCTGGGGTGCATTTACTCATTTCAACAATTTTTCATCCATTATGTTTGTATAATAAACCTTAATCTATCATAAATACTATCACTTTCCAACGATCGGCGGGGCACTGCCCCCACCGTATCTCATCCCCCGGGGTGGAGATTTTTCTTTATTATTATAGTAAACCCATGAATTTTTAAAAGAATATATATTTACATTTGGAATTCAAAACTTAAATTGACTGCTATACGTTAAATATATAAAAGATTAGCACAAAACTCAAACTTGTAATGTGACTAACGTAAAGAAAGTACCTAATCAATAATTTGCCCATGTGTAGACGATTGAGACAATTTTCCCTAATTAGAACGTAATTGGCCCTCGCCATCAGTCACTTTCCACAACCCCAATCAACCCATAATATTGTTGATTCATTTATTTTCATGTACAATTCTAAATTAATTTCATTTTCAAAATTTAATATGTTTTTAGGTGAGCTCATAAATATTATTTTTGAGAAGATAAATAAATATATATTTTTGAACCATACAAATGTAGTAACTTATTATTTTAATTGGTACATTCACCTAGAGAGTATAGGAATGATCAAAGTTCAAACTTAGTTCTTTCAAAATTAATTTCAACTTATTACTGTTACACATAACTATGTTTCTACTAATGAAAATTATTGATCGGGACTCAAATTCGGTGACTTTTAATCTGTAGCTCAATTTCCAATACATTCTGAATGAATGGAATCTCATTACTAAAATTTGGAACTAGATCATCTCAATGAAATTATGTGTCATTTGAATTAAAATTTAATATTTTAATATAAATTTAATTATGATAATGTAGAGAATTCATAGACTGGGAGAGTGTTGGGCTCGTTAGTTTGAGTGAGCATACAAGTGGAGTTAAGTTCATCTAACACAAAATCAATTAATTTTTGTAGATGTCTAATCTATTCCATTTATATACTACTCCCTCCGTCTACTAAATATTGTCGTTCTAACTAATTCACGGTTTTTAAGATAACAATTAACCGAATGAGGTGATTTATTAATTTACCCTTTCATAAATGTCATACTCTATTTTCAAGACTTCATTGAAAAGTTGATTTCTAAACTCTTCTCATCTTGTTATTAGATATTAAAACATGATTATCTTGAAAGTTGAATAAATTAATAGGGGTAGGAATGGAAAACTTAAAAAAAAAGTACAATGAAAATACAAAATAATAATAAAAAAAATATATTAAAATCCTTCTAAAATGATAATATTTAGTAGAGGAAAGAATAATATTCATTATTTATGTTTATTTCTGAATAGGATAATCTCAACATCTCGGTCACGGAATATATAAAAAGAAAAGATGAAAATTCCACTTTCCCAAATATAATAAACAACACCCACTCCCTGACAAATGACTCCACTCCTTACTTGCGCCAGAAATATAATAATTAAAAAGGTAGCTAATATACCATGATATGAATTTATATCGAGTCGCGATATTTGATACGGTAAATTGGTTTTGTTGTTAATTTCGGGATCTGGTGGCCTAAATTTGCTTGACTGTATTCTAAAAATGAATACATAATTCTTATTAAAAAATCGAAAAGGACACATCATGGAACTACGAGACCACTCCGGTGATTAAGAGGAAGATAAGACGCATAGGTTGGCGCGTATACACACTTTTAAGACAAGGGTATTTAAATTTCAAAGTGGAAATGAAATTTCTTAGTTCAGTATTGGGCTATTAATATTTAGAAAAAAATTATTTATTCATTTATTTTTAATAAATTTCATATTATAATTCTATATTAAAATAAATTTATTTTAATTTATAAAATTTACTGTTAAATGTAAAAAACTATAAAGAAAAAAATAATATAAGTGCGACTAAACTAGATTTGAACAAATATATGCATAACTTATATACATAAGTTTGTAATTAAGATAATTATGTGTTTTTCTGTAAAAAAATTTTTACCGGTTAATTATAAGTTAATCGATTATTTATTTTGAATAAAATGGGATAATTTTACTAATTAAAAATTATAAAATAAATGGCAAATTTTAAGTTTTTTTCTAAATACTTACAAGTTTGCCTTACCAAAATTAAATGAAACTATGGAAGACTACTTATTTATGTTCCACATATTTTAATCCTGAAATCGGTACGGTCCTCCAGCTGTAACGTGACAACTGACAAATGACTTTATTATTTGACATTGCTTTCTATTTTTAATTTTTTTATTCCTGCACAGTTATAGACTTGTATCTGAGGTGGTAACTGAATATAGTTATCGGTGAACAGTTTGAAATTTGGTTTCATCTTGTTGAAAATTTAATTTATATTTCAGTTAAAAGTTCAGTTGACTTTGATCCAACAAACTTCAATTAAGCTCCATTTAACCTCAACTCGAATTCTGATGGGCTCGGTTTGATCAGGTTTGAGTTCAATTTGGATTCAGTTTGGTCAAGCTCGAACTCGGTTTTTAAAAAAATTAATGAACAGAACTTGAACAATCAGTGTTCGATTGGTTCATTTAGAACACATTTTAATAAAGAAAAAATTAATAACTATAATTGGATCAGTGTTGTAGTAGAAGTTTTCGATGGAGTGGGAAACAAAGTAAAAAACCCACATATCCCCCGTTCAGTGCTTTTAGAGGTGTTCTCCATTCAAATTTGACATGTGTTATTTTTCAATTTTAATTATTTTTTTTCCATAATTCCTCTTACTTTTTCACTTTTCTTTCTTTATAAATTATGACATGTTAAAAATTGAATAGAATAGTGTTGCAAATATCGAAATTGAGGTCCTATGATTTTTCCACAAAGAATTAGGAAGAAAATATGTTTCCTCTAAAAATGGTGTACCCTACAATGTATATCATTCATTATGATCACCGAAACAAAAACACTAGATTTTTCCTACCACTAGACCAGTGGGGGTCGTTATTTTACTATAATATAAAAGTCGATCTAAATATGACCAAGTTTACACTTTAAATTGGATTCCAATAAGTTTACATATTAATGCTCAAAATATAATTACTCTCAGAACAACCTTTTCTTCCATATTTCATGTGAATTAAAAAAATGAATAAAAACATTACTTTCATTAAAACTACACTGATTGTTTACTTATGTTGACTTGATTAATCCTAGGCTCCCCTATTTATTGCACATAACACAGGAATTATGGGCAATGCTGAAAAAATGCATAGTGATGTAATCGACTTTAAACTATTTTAAAATTAAAGTCGTTTGGCAAAAATTACCTAAAACATAAATTATTTTGATTTAATGAAAGCATTTTATATTTCTTATATTTATTAAGGGAAATACATGCCGTCAATCCCCTCTTTTAAGTATAATATTTTTTATTTTACAATTAAGATATTATATTTTTATTTTTTCCTTTTTAAGTTTGCTATTACTTTTTTTCTTTTTCACTCATCTCTTTCATCTTTACCTCTCTTTACATATGTGTTTTCTTATCCTCATCTCTTCTTCGTGTCTTTTTTCGGATCTTCTTCTTTCTTATTTCTTTCAATTTGTGAATCTCTTCATCTTGCTTCTTCTTTTTTTATGAATTGCAGCTGAGTTATTTCATCAGTTTCTAATTTGATCAATTTTCATTCTTATTGCGTGGGATTTCAATTTGTTGCTTTTTATTCTTTTTCATATTGTTTTTTCGTCTCTTTTGGATTTGGATTGCGATTGAATTTTCTGATTTCGATCGCAATTTGAGTTATTCGATTTGGATCGCGATTGAGTTTTCCAATTTATATAGCAGTTGAGTTTGTTTGCATTTATGTTCTTTATATCCATATCGCGGTTTACCTTTTTTATCTTGTTTCCTTTTCTAGCTGTTTTGATTGTGTCTATATCACTTTTTTTCTAGGTTTTGTAGTTTGATTGTTGACAAATCTACAAGTCTTTTGAATTTTAAACAAATTATTTTAGATATTGTTAAATTATAAGATCCAGTTTAGATTTCAAATTCGAATTCAATTTCAAATCAAGTCATTATACATGGTATAATAGTCACTATACCTGATATAATGAGTAGTATGCTTGGTATAGTAATTAATATAACAAATAATATTCGAATCATTGGATATGAAGGAAATATATTAAGATCTGATTTAGATTTCAAATTCAAATCAAGTTTCAAATCAGTTCATTATACCTGGTATAATGAGTATTATACCTTATATAATAGTCAATATAACAAATAATATAAAAGAATATTCAAATAACTGGATATGAAGAAAATATATTAAGATCTAGTTTTTATTTCAAATTCAAATCTTGTTTCAAATCGAGTCATTGTACCTGCTATAATGAGTGTATTATACATGGTATAATTGTCAATGTTGATAAATAAGAATATTCAAATCATTGGGGATGAGGAAAGTATTTAGTTTCAGTTTTAGATTTTACGTTCGAATTCAGTTTCAGGTCCAGTCATCATACTTTGTATAATATTCATTATAACGAATAATATATATTGGAGAATATTCAAATAACTAGATTTAAAAACAGTATTAAGACCATTTTCTGATTTCACATTTGAATAATATAATAGTCGTGAGTTACTGTAGATGGTATAATTATATTGAATAATATTAGAACTAGTCAAATCATTGGAGATAAAAGAAAATATTAAGATTCAGTTTCAAATTTCACGTTCAAATAATATATTAGTCATTGTACCTAGTATATTGACTATTATACCAAGTATAATAACCGTTAAACCAGATATATTTATTAATATTCCCAGTAATATAGCTATAAACCAAAAGTCGGTGGTCATTATTATGTTTCGCGTATTTTGAAAAATCAAAACTTAAGTTTAAGTTTTTCGAAAAATCAAAAATTGAAATATGGGGCTTGTAAAATTACACTATGACATGGCAAAAAATTGTTTTGCATTTTTCTTGTAATATCATAAAATCTCCCATTTTTTTTTATAAATATGGATTTTGAAGATGTCGAGTTTCTATCCCAGTTCGTAAATTAATTTAAAATTTAAAATCCGTATCCGAACTTTCGGTCATGAATCACCTACTGATTGATAGAGCTTAAATATGATATACTCCATTCGTCTACTAAATATTGTCGTTTTAGAAGGATTTCGTTGTCTCTTTTTTATTGACATTTTGTATTTCCAAGATGTTTTTTTTCCAAGTTTTCCATTTCTACCCCTATTAATTTATTCAACTTCCAAGATAATTATAATCTAATCTCTAATAACAAGAGAAAACTATAAGTCAAATTATTTTTTTGAACAAATTAATAGTCTTTAAAATTGAATAAGACATTTATGAAAGGGTAAACTAGTAAATCATCTCATTTGGTTAATTGTTATCTCAAAAATCGTTAATTAGTTAAAACGACAATATTTAGTAGACGGAGGGAGTACTGTTTAAGAATTGTGTTAGTGCTTAAGTAATCAATTGATTAAGATGTTGGATATTAGCTTTATTCATAGAACGTTTGAGAACATGAGAACCGTTGTATTTTTTTTTTTTCAACCAAACAACAGTTTCAATATGGGTTTGTTTGGTAACATAAGGAAAAATCAGGGCCCATTCGGTAGCTTAAGAAAAAAATCATTTCCTTTAATAAAAATAGAAGGAGAATTAGAGATCAATAAGTGTTTCGATAGATTTAAAATTCATACTGTGGTTGCTTTTCATTGAAGATATAAGTGTTTTTTGAAACCTTACATGATAGCTTTTCAATATTTCCTTTGAGGTTTGAAACATTAGCTACTAATCAACTTTTTTATATTATCCACATATAATTTACTATTCAATTTTAGATATATTTATTTTAATCATTTTACATGTCTAACAGTAAACATAAATCATGTGTTTACTAAATACTAAATACGAATCAATTGATAATAAAATAGTGAACTACAACAACAAACAACAATAATCAACCGTAATAGCAAATAACACCAACAAAAACAAAAAACAATTTTATCAAAGAAGGCCATTTATTGGTTACATTTTCACTGTTTGGATAATAAAATTACCAATAAAAAATAATAGTAACCATGACAACTAAGGCCCTGTTCACTTCACATTCAATTTGGTTCTGTTAAGTTAAGTTAAGTTCAGTTCAGGTCCATTAAATTCAGTTAGATTAAGTTTAGTTAAGGTTTATTAAGTTCAGTTCAAGTCCATAAATTTTTATTTTAATAATGATTATTCTAATTAATCTTTAATAAAAACTAATAGTAATAATAATAAAAAGAAAAACAATGATAAAAATATTAATATAGAAAAATAATTATTATTTATGTAGTTAATATTGATTATAAATATAGTAAAAATAATTTTTAAATAGTGACAATTACTGGTGTTATTGATATAATAATAATATTAATGTAATTATAATATAATAATATTTTTATTTATAATCATAGTATTAATTAGAAAATGTGATATGGGATAATAAAATAAAAATATGTATTAATTAAAATAACTATAACGTTTTTGTAATCCAATAATAAGTGATAATTTGAATCCAAACTACAATATATTATGATAATTAAAATTAGTTCACGTGTAATTATAACAATAATTATTATTTGAATAACAAAATTTTAATTAAATGAATTTACGTATTATAACAATTTTAATTATTAATGGTATTAAAATTGTTTTATTAATTATTTTATATTGGTAGTTATTAATAAAATTATTTGAAATGATTATTAATAATTTATTTATTTTTATATTTATTGGATTTTACTATTATTTTAATAATTAATATATTTATTATTAAGTTTAATTAAGTTCAGGTTCAATAAGTTCAGTTTAGATCCATTAAATTCAGTTCAGTTCAGTTTAGTTCAGTTTAGTTCAAATTTCAGAAGTTGAAGATAACAGGATTAAGGTTAGACTAATTTTAAGAAAAGTACAGAGAGAAATTGGTACTGATGACCAGAATAATTCCAACTATAAAGACAATTTTACTACTACTATTTTTCATGGTCAGAACAGCCTGAAAATGACATTTATCATTTATATTTTTCTTTTTTTATGTTTTCCATTAAAAATTACAATAAATAGTTAATGATAATGTGATTGAAAAAAGGGAAGAAAAGCAATGTATTCAAATCAAATGAGTCGGTTATTATTGAATAATTAAATTAAAACAATTATAAAGGTCCCTTTCATCATGAGTTTCCTTGAAGTCTCTCTCCTCCATTTATTTGCTCGGCATTATCAACATCTTTCTTTTTCTTTATCATATTTAGAAGAGAAGTAATCAGGGAATGTTTCTCAGAAATTCCCATTTTTAACTTCTAATTTAAAGGTATTTTTTAAGGAGATTTTAGCTTATAAATTAGATAATGAAATGTTTTTGATAACTTTTTTTAACTTAAAAGTTAAAAATAAGACAGAAGTTAAAAGTAAATCAGACTTACTTCTTAAAAAAATCACTTATAAGATATAAGTGACTTTTTGATAAGTTTTGAGAAACACCTCCTTAATCTTAAGTCTCACTAGTTAGTAAAAATCAACGAGTTATTTCACAATTATGAAATTGTCAAAACTAAAATCTTTCTAAAAAAAACTCAGTAACTTTAATTATATGTAACCCGTGAATTTTTAAAAATCTTAATTAATCCATGAATTTAGTAAAAGTACATCGATATATTTCTTAATTTACGCATATACTCCTGATTAGTGAGAAAAATAATGAAAAATGATAAATTTGAAAATTCAAACCAAGCAGGATCCAAGACGTAACATTAATGTAACAAATTGATACACTTTTACCAAGTTCTGAAATTTTTAAAATTTTAAAATGACGTGTGTTAAAGTTACCTCAGCAGTATACATGCATTTAGAAAAAAAGGCAATTCATTATATTTTATTTGACATGTAACCACAACCTTTTGTAATTTAAATAACATTATTTCGCTGTATTAAAAGATAAAGAAAATGTGCACATAATCGAATAGAGGAAAGTGTATCAAATAATAATAATAATCATCATCATCATCTTCTTCACTTTATATTTTGTTAAGCATCATTTCATGTTAACGGACATGATTACAATTACAAATACAAGTACCATGACTTAGTCCATGATACTAACGAATTTTGTAGATATGAATTGATTATGCTTAAAAATATAAATCTACTTACCGGAAATGAAATTCAACATATATTCTTTACTGGAATAGATGGTGTTTAACCTAACAACAAATCTATTCAATTGTGTTGTATCAATACATCGATAATTAGAGATGATGATCGCATGACAAAAACTCAATAAAATACTAGATGTAAATTATTTCATACAACAAATAGAAGTAAATAATATGAAGAAATCAAAACACAAAAACTTTTAAGTATTTTTCTTTACCCGTTCCGCCCGTGAGCGGGTCAATCGGGTCTAAGGACTCTATTCAATTTAGGTAATTGAACTTTTTTGGCAAATAAATAAGTTTAAGGACTTATTTGAATTTATATTTTTCATATGTACCAAAAGTACATTTTTCCATTTTCATTCTCTATAAATAGGTGAAAATGGATGAAAAATAAAGTTGATGAAATTTTATTTTCTCTCCATCTTTTTCTTTCTCCCGGGATTTTTCTACAATGAAAAATCCCGTTATTGATCTTATTACTGTCGAAGTTGTGAACAATAATTGTTCTCCGATGCACTGTGAGACAATTCCGATTCGGCGTCACATTTCGATCTTTGGGCACGGAAAAAGGTACATATTCGAATTCGTTTTCGATTTTCGATTTCATTCGCTTAGAATAACACTTAAAAAAATGTATTCTCTCACAAAATTGATCGAGATGATTGAGAAAAATTAGGTGAAGAAATGTTATATAAATTAGTTACTATTATTTTAAGTATCTCGGTCTAGTGAAAATTATATAAATATATGATATTAATCTTTACTAGCGTGGGTTACACTGTGACTTTGATTTTAATAAGCATTATTTTACCTTGTGTTACCTTTTGATCAAACTGTTGATATAATGATGATAAAGGAGATGTAATAAAAACCTTAATTTTAACAAAATCACCGTACAAACATGCCTTGATCCTTTAATATGAAAATAATACTCATATAGATTTCGTTCGTTGGTAGCGAAAAGACACAAGTTTGTGTCACAATTGTCCAATTCGCACAAACACACAATTTGTGTACAAAATTCATTTTTTGTATATCAAAACCTGTACAATAATTACATTTTCCTTTTGTGCTTTATAAAAATTCAACTCTTTTTAAAAGAAAAAATAAAATTATATTCCTTTCAAATCCAAAAGTATCGAACAAATAGAAAGTTATTAGAGGACGTCCAATTATTTTGCCCATTTTTTTTACCTCAAATGTCATTTTGCAGGATTTACAATACTTTTTCTTTGATCATCTACCCTAAATCAAATTCACTTTAAAGTAAATAATATTATTATTAAACTAACAAAAAGAATAACAAAACAAAAAGTAAAAACAATAAAAAAAATAAAAAATAATATTATTTTATTCGATTATCCAAAAAGTAATATTATTTTCAATTTCCTAAAATGGAGAATAGATTTTCCCCCGTATTTGGGAATCTCATTTTGAAGATATATGACATATGTCAAATCTGTCAAAAATAAATTCCTATTACTCTATTGATTGGATTTTTGTAATGTTGAGTAAGTAGGGTCGAATCCACAGAAACTAACAAAATCAATTTTAATTGAATTAATGAACAATAAAAGTAAAAACAAAAAATAAATAAAATGGGGGGTTTGAGATTTGTTTGGAAATCAACGGTTAACAAAATTGGGAAATTGAAAAGAATTAAATTGTAAAGAGTCTTCTGACCAAGGAATACTTTGAGCTTGATATCAATCGATCACAGGTACAAAACATAAGTCTCTTGAGTTTTTCATTCAATTAGCTTAATCATGATAGCACGATTAATAAAATATTTTCTAAACACGATAATGATAGTAGATAACTAAACCATTTACTCTCAATTTTGAAACGCACTTGCAGATAGGTGACAATGTTTAATTCCAAAAAGGTTTCATGCGTAAGAATCAACTTTAATTCAAGACTTAATGATGGCACAAAGAGAAGTATTAATTCAAATCCAACCACCAAACTTTTAAAAGAATTCATTTGTTACAATTTTTCAATTATATTATGATAGCATAAACACAATAAAATAACATTATGTTTAACATTTCAAGAGCAATAATTGACCGGATTAAAGAAATCAAAAGGAAAACAATAAAAGTTGTCACCGGTTTGGATTCAAAAAATCGATTTCAAGAGAAAGATTAAGAACAAGCCTCACGATTGATATTTAGCCTCAAGTTAACTCCTTAGTTGTAAGATGAAAATTAATTACGCATAATTGAAGAAAACAAAGAAGAAATTGTTATTAAAAATAAATTAAGAACAAGATAGTCAAAAGTCTCTCTAATGCTGAAATTCTATGCCTATTTATCATAAAAATAACTCTTAAAACAATCCTAATTAAATTCAAAAACTAAATAAGAAAATTGAGTCTTCATAAATAACTAAAAGAAAAGATCAAATAGGAACATAAAATTAATGTAATAATTTGGAAGTCTTTGTTATCAACTTGGAAACATCATCTTTAATTCCAATTTTGCTCTAAAAACCAGAAATAATCAAATCTGAGCGTCATTTCTTAGCTTGGATTCCAAGGTAACTTCCAGAACAGCTTCAAAATGCTTCAATATTCTTCAAAACACCTTACTTTTCCTCATTTATGCCCGGTCCCGACACGTCTTTATCTTCTAAATAAGCACAGTTTCACCACAAATTAATAGTATACCATTCAAATGCTCAATCAAAATAATACTACAATGTGTAAAATATATGTGTTATCAATATTCCATATAGGGAATTGTCAGACTTGACAATCCCTCATTTCACAGAACACTCCAAAATGATGAAGCATTGGACTTGTCCTTGTAGCATATGCATAACATAATCACCAATACCAATCTATTATTAGTTAATTCTTTTTAAGACTAATAATTTTTTTAAAAAAACATTGTCATCAAATCAATAGTTGTTTTAACAATTATTACAATGTTAAAATGTCAATGACCTTTTTTTACTAAACATGAATTTGCATGTAACTAAACCATTACATCCTTAGAGACTCCGGAAAACAGTTTCATTCGCCTCTGTGTTGAAGAGTCAGTCGCTCTAGCAAGACTATGAGCAAACTGATTTGCAGACCTCCTAATATGAATAAAACGAATACTAGTGAAGTATCTAGCCGAACTACGACAATCCTCTAAAATTGTTCGAATAGGTGAGTGAAAATACGAGGAATTATTCAAATAAGAAACTATATTGCTAAAATCTAACTCGACAAATGACTTTCTTGATGTGTTTTCTTTTTAACCAATTGAGAGCCTCTCTACAACTTATCGCCTCGGCCATCTCCGAATCGCCTCTGCCTTCCATCAACATGCTTCGGGCGCTCACAATAGTATTAGAGCTATTCCGCAATATGCACCCTTGACCCAGCCTCGTCCCCTGCTCGAAAACACTCACATCCACACTGCATACGAATCTGTCCGGCTCCTCCCTCAACTCGCCAAACATTGAACCTGGCATCATTTTACCTTGTTGAGGCCTACTTTGTGCCGCCAGCCATTCCCAGAGAAAACTAGCTCCTCTATTGAAAGTCACGAAGACTGGTAGCATGTGACAATTCCAAACCAACTGGTTACGCCTCCCCCCAAATCGCCCAAGCCACCGCACAAGTCAATTGCTGCCTGTCCTCGCCTAAACTGCACACCCAATCCCACCATTGATCCCAACTACAAGTGGAAACAGGCCAACCTTCTGCAAAGCATAATTCCCACACATCTCTCACATTGGGACAGCCCAACACCGCATAGAAGCTCGTCTCAAATGCACTTTTACACACTTCGCAAATGTCAATGACCTTTGAATATGAGAAAAAAAATTTAATCATTGTTATACTAAAGCATTATTCTTTTCAACTTAATTAAATGAATTAAAAGGCATTGTAATCTAAGAGAACATAACATTATTTTTCACAAATGCTTTCACTGATTTTAGTAATATCGTGCTATCTTATTTATTATCAATCTCAATTGTTAAATTATCAATGTGAGATTTTGAAATTTTCATTCTGAAACTAAAAAGATTGGGTAAATGATATATTCGGGAAGCAAAATCAAAGTTCAACAAGTAACGTATTGTATACCTTTAATAAGTGTGGGTGTGAATGCTGTGGTGGAAGTTTTGTCATTAAAAAGAAACATGACATAAAATGAATAATATACAGTTGTAATTAAAGGTACCCCAAATTCACATTTGACATCTCAACGACTATGTTCTTGCATATATTTGTAGTTGTATTAAATTGAACTAAATGCATTGTTCTCTTTAACTGTACTAAAATGAATAATTTTTTTTATAGTTATATAGAATTTTTTTTTTTTTTTAGGAACATGTGATTTGAATCCGGCCATCCAATACCTCCACTTCCTTGTTATACAGGGAGGTGTGGCTACTAAACACTAAATCAAAGCATAATGATATTAGTTATTAAAATCATTTGCATAATACATCATGATGTGTTCCAACTTGTTTCAAAAAAATCTATATCCCCAAACTAACAAAACAACGCCGTATAATTAACTCAACTTTTTGATGCTATCCTACATGGCAAGGTGGTGGGTTTGAAAATATTAGAACATCTTTAGTAGATATTATATTCCAATATAGTTTTGACACATAGGTAAAAATTAAGAATTAATTAAATTTTAACTCTACACTAGGTTGTCTATTGTTGTGATAGAATAAATATTGAACATTATCTAATTGATATTTTACATGAAAACAATTAATGGAATGTCAAATCATCAAATTAATTAATATATTAATATTGAACATTGAAACATTTTATTTAATTGATTATTAAATCCTTTTTATTATTTAATTACACAATTCTAAATGAAATAGATAATCTAGTGTGGTCATTTTCTAAAAATTATTGTCTATTTTTAAGATTATTGACATGTTATAAATGTGAGTTTCTATTCCACATATCACATGATCTTAAAATTCACTATCTACTAAAGATGGTCTGAGAATCCTCGCGTGTTGATTTGGTTGTCAAAAGTAAAAAATAAGAATAAATAATATAAATAAGGGGGTGTTTTTCAAAACTTACAACTCGTGACTTAAAAAATACTAAGATTTTAACAAACTTAGACAATGAAGTGTTTCGCATTTTTTATTTTTAACCTAAAAGTTTCTTGTAAGGAGAGAAGTTAAAAGTAGTTCTACTTTTCTCTCCTTATAAACTTTTTAAGTTATAAGTTAAAAAGAAAAAGTTTGAAGAAACATCTCTTAAATTTTTTGCACCTCTTTTCTCCCTCCTCTTCATTGCTCTCTTTCACTGTCAGCTTTCCTTCTCCGGCTTTTGCTTGGATGGTGACAACTGACATCGATGGACTACGAAGTGTGAAGGTGACTCTAAATCGAGAGATGGATATGGTCATGAATTGGGTGAAAAAGAACTAGGCAGAGGAAAGAATTGAAGAAGACGATGGATTTGAAGGGGGAGGTGAAAAATATAAAAAAAATGGTGACTGAAAGCATGGCGGGAGATAGGGAAAATGACAATTTGGAAACAATCTTTCATGAGAAAAGAAAAGAATTCATTTGAATTTCATTAATAGAATTCAATTCAACTCATTTTCTTGATTAATGAATGGAATGGAGAAGGGATTGGATTTTGGTGGTTATATAAAGCAGGCTAGAGTGTTGGGTAGAGAGCAGTTCTTTATAGAGCCATGTTTGATTGAACTCTTTTATGCATCTAAATTGATTGATTTTGAAATTGTGCTTATTTTGTTGTGTTCTAGTCAAGTGATATAGATGGTGAGATTTTGTTGGGTGATTTTGTTTATTGTTTCTAGAAAAACATCAGTTTTCGCGAAAAAATTCATGAGTTTTCCGAGAATTCAAGATTTTCCACGATTATTTCTTAAATTAGATTCGATGTTTGATGATTAATTTCTAATTGTTTAATTGTAAAGGAATTAGGATGAAAACGAATTGATCTTTTATTTATTTTTTATTTTTAAAGTTTATTACGTATATGACAAGGCTATAACATGGACATACTTTTTGTCCGTACCAGTGCGTTTGATTTTTATACAATGGGTTGAGAGTGAGAGTGAGAGTGAGTTATTGGTACAAAAGAAGTTACAATGTTCTTTTTCTAAAAGTCAAGGCGATCATAGAATCGTTGTGAAAGTTCGGAGGCACTGAAATTTTTAAAGTAAATTGGAACACATTTTGATACATTGGACCAAGTTATTTTCTAAAAGCGTGTTAGTATCAACCTGACCTTAATAGTTTATGCATTCTATGATTATGTGACATGTAAATAGATTATCATATTGATGACGTATTATGATAGACACATTTTAAAAAGCAATTACAATGGATTGTATATTTAAATTTGAATTGTATTATTTTTAAATAAAATAATAATAAAGGGATTAAATAATTTACTATATAGTATCCTTTATCATTAAAATATTATTAATTAATTATTAACATTGTCCGTTTGATTTGTCATAATCAAATAAAAAATGTTGATAATTAACGATGCCATATCATATAAACAATAACGAATAGAAAATATATTGAAGAGTTAATTTTTTTATAAACTTGATGCATCAACACTCTCTAAACTTGACTTAGAAAAATCGGATTTCACCCTGAAGTTACAAAAGATCCAGATACCCCCTCAAGTTGGCAATTTAGAAACAGTTAGCCCCTCAACGCCACGTGTCGGAATCTGGGTGATTTGATTTTTCAAATATGTTATTTTCTGAATTTTCTCTCCTAACTAGAAGTTGACACATGACATTGAAAGGGCAAACTGGTGCATTTTTGTCAAGTTAAAAAGAGTAATTGATCATTTTAAAAGTCGAGGATGACATCCAATTTTCTGAACCAGATTTAAGGAAATGTTGATGCATGATCTTTTTTGTATAGTATCAATTTATGTTTATTTATCAAGAAAAGAAGTGAATTAGATAAGTTATTAGATATCCTATTATAGCGATGTTGAATAATAGTTGTAGGTATCATTGTCAAATACGTTTTTATCATATGAAAAGTTATTTAATTATAAAATTAAAGAAATCAGTTAATTAAAAAAATCTCCTATTGATGA
>CATIWQ010100753.1:0-10529 GCA_949673415.1 Euphorbia schlechtendalii | reverse complement strand
TGTTAAACTTATTCTTAGGGAATATCTATATATTTTACATTTTCTCTAATCTGTTCATACATCTATCTATTTATCCGTCTATCATCCAAACTCTCTAATCAAATTACCTATTTTCATTTGTTCCGTAACTCTAGTTGGTCTTTAGAACCGAATCCCTTCCCTGTGGGATTGATATCTTGTAAAACTACATCAAAATTCTATACTTCCAGTGGTCACCATTTTTCTATTTTGATAAGCGGTATTGACAACACCTATTCGTATTTTGAACTTTTATCTTATCGGTAGAGAAGTGGGGAATAAGATTTTTGGTTTCATCATCGAATATAAGCCCTCTAAATTAGTAAAGTCAAAACCTTGCGACCAAGTTTTTTGTACTGTTGCCGGGGAAGGAAAGTGTGTTCTAGAGATAAAATATTGGGATACTACGGTACTAAGTCTAAAAATTGATGAAATAGAAGGATCAAAGAAGGTCACGATCGTGATAACAGATCTCGCTCGTGAAGTTATACAGAAAAACCTTCTATTCTTATTTTGAAGGAAATCACGATAGTGACAGGCCTTCGCGATCGCGACACGGCCCCGGATTCTCCTTCACAATAAATGGGTTTACTCTTTTCTTTACTTTTTCAAATTTCAGACATGTTTTTTTTTCATGTTTTCGTTTCTAGTTAAGTCTCTCACAATGAGGACATTTTGTTCCTTTGTGTGGGGGGGCATTTGTAAAAAAATCCAAGAAAATAAATAAATTAAAAAAATTGAAGAATATGAAAATTTTCTTTATTTTGTGCTGTTTATTCATTATCCAAACCTATACTATAGTAACATATGTTCCAAGGTTATTGTGAGTGTTGGGTATTTCAAGTTTATGTTAGTGCAAATTTCGAACAAAAATGTTTCGAGTTTGAGCACACGTTGAGAGTGTGAGCGCTTTTGGCACAACATTTATCATTTGGCAAGGATGAGTTGTGAGTAAGATGCAAACGTATCATTCCAAATAAGTTTTGATATATATTTCAATGCAACATGAATTAGTATAAGTTATATAGTTTTAGTTTAATGCTACCAATAAGTTTAAATGGTGTAATATCTAGTAGTGTTCTTACTATGAGTTTTATATGCAATTCTCGAATACATCCTATAAGTATTAAGTGTGTCTAAAGTATTGGGAAACTATAGCCATAATACTTTGAAAGTGAACAATAAAGGATGAGGGTAAAGTGAAAATAAAAAATAGGATAACCAATGTGTTATGCAAAAGGTGAGGAATGGTACGGAGCAGAAACTACAACCATTCAATGAGTGAAAAAAGAAAAAGTAGCATAGCACGAAAAATGGGTGCAAAGTACAAATCTATACTTCAAAAATATATGCTTAAAAGAAAGAAAAATGAGAGAATGTGGTATGGAGCATAAAATACAACCACTAAAAAAAAGGGAGAGTGGTACGGAGCATAAAATGTAACCACTAAGAGTGTTTTTAGCATCCTAGGTTTCCTAAAAAGGCCTTGAGATCAAAATTTCCAAAGTGTGCTCCCTTTTTCCTTTCTACTTTATACTATACTTAAGAGAAGAAAATTTTCAAGTAAACATATAACACTTATATGCAAATGCAATTCGGTTGACTCTCCATTAAGAGCAAAGGTATGCAACCAAACTATATAAATTGCACATTACTAATTTATGGGAAATTTTGAACTTTTACTTGAATTTTATGCAACGTGGGAATGTGGTACTCACGACGATAGTCTTTCGCCAAATAAGGTACGAACTTGAATACTACTTTATACACTTATGTTGTGTTTACCATGAGGACAAGGTAAAAGTTAAGTGTGGGGGTGTGATAACTGAATAATTACACTTATTATCATGACATTTTTAATCACAAAACGATATGGTTTTGTTTCATTTTATACTTCATATAAAAGATTTCATGTGGTATGTAGTTGTTTTTTATGCAAATGGAGAAACTAGGTAAATCTTGGGAGTAAAATGATCAAAGATGTAATTCTATGGAAAAAGAGTGAAAAAGGTGCAAAAAGATGCGTAGAACACAAGGATTTGACTTAGGATCGAAGTTGTCAAAGATCAGTAAAGTTGCAAGAAGAATTTTGAAGAAAATTGCTATTCATGGTAGTGACACCCATTCGTGGTTGCAACTTGTTATTCTTCAAAACAGAAAGTTGTCAACCATTAGTCACGATCGTGACATGTAATTCATGATCACGACTTGTGATGGTTATTTGTTATCTCTTTTTAACTACCAACCGCCAGATAACAACGATCAACCGCCATCAACTACCAGACGAAAAGAAACCTTTTGGAAGTCAACCAATCATGAAAAGGTGCCTTTCCATTGTGGATAAAGCTGAGACTTTGCATCCTATCACAATGAAGTGATGCAACTCTTCGCCAATAGACATGATTCTTCATTTGGATAGACGCAACCCTTCGTACTCTATAAATAGGGTTCAAATCACACCAATTTCGTGCATGGTGGGTTATGTATGGCATGAGTAGTGGCATTGGATGATAGTATGCATGTATAGATAGAGACTGAAAATATCTAGATTTCACTACGTTCAAAGTCTTAGTGAGAAAATTGTCTAAGTGATTCGATTCCTATTCTGATCACTATATTTCTACACAAATTCGAGCGTTTGTTGTATGAGTGTAATTGCAAAGAACTTATTAATAAAAGTTTTCATTCTTAAACATTCTTTTATTTAAAATTCACAAAGAATAGCATCCTAGCAGAGGTTCTGTACCAGTCGAGACTGAATTCAAAGTAAACATAGGAATTGCTAGAATTGACGACTCCCATTAAAGAGTGGATACGGTTTGATCAACTTTAGCTTTCACTTGCATACCTTACAACTTTACTTTATTTTCTGCTTATACTTTCTATTTTGAAGTTTATGATATGTCTATGTGTCATAACGAGTATTTCATCTTGCGTGTCTTATATTAATCAAGTTATATGCTTTCGAGTTAACTTTAAGAGTGATTTCAGGGTTAACAAGATTGTGTATAATCACTGGATCTATGATTATAATGTTGTTTAGTGAGCCTACATTTTTGGAATGGTAACTTCCTAAATAAGGCTATGTGAGAGTGACCTGTACTAAGCATAGTATTTTTGTTATTTAGGTTCTTATAAGTGTCATAATTCCTTTACCTTAGGTTTAGAAAAGTCATCTCATGTGTTGCTCTGTAGTGAATTATTGAATATTAGGGCGTCTAAAACCTTATTTGTTGAAGTTATTTAGTGTACGAAATATTTTTTATGATTTTGCATGTTTTTCTCTGTTAAACTTGTTCTTAGGGAATATCTATATATTTTACATTTTCTCTAGTCTATTCATACATCTATCTATTCAACTATCTATTATCCAAACCCTCCAATCAAATTACCTATTTTCGTTTGTTCCATAACTCTAGTTGGTCTTTAGAACCGAATCCCTTCCCTATGGGATCGATATCTTTTAAAACTACATCGAAACTATATACTTGCAGCGGTCACCATTTTTCTATTTTGATAAGCGGTAGTGACAACACCTGTTCTTATTTTTGAACTTTTATCTTATCGATAGAGAAGTGGGGAACAAGGTTTTTGGCTTTATCATCAAATATAAGCCCTCTAAATTAGTAAAGTCAGAACCTTGCGATCAGTCACCAGATACGCCAACGAGCCAATGTCACCCATCATGCCATTGAGCCAATATCATTCGATGAGCCATTGATCCAATGTCATCCGACGCGCCATTAAGCTAATGTCATCCGATGAGTTATCTAGCCAATGTTACCCGACATGCCATCAAGCCAATGTCATCCAATGAGCTATCGAGCCAATTGATGCACCATCAAGCTAATGTCACCAGACACGCCCTTGAGCTAATGTCACCCAACTTGCCATCAAGCTAATGTCACCATCTAAACACAATATAATTTACATGATCGAGCCAATGTCATCCGACGAGCCATCGAGCCAATGTCAATTGACGTGCCATCAAGCCAATGTCACTATCAAAACACAATATACTCGACGCTCCATCGAGACAATGTCCGACGTGCCTTCGAACCAATGTCAATTACTAAAGTGTGTAAATTATTTCACACACTTCTCTCTTTTATTTTCAGCTCACCATGCTCTTTTCATGTATGATGAAATCTCTTTGATTCAAATCTTCGAGATCCAGTACATAAGGGGCAAACTGTGAGCACAATCCGCCTGACCTGATGATGAAATTTTACCTTACATATATACCAAGATAATATTTGGACTTGAGGAGACTTTTGAACAATTGTGTTTTAATAAAAATATTTTATCTTTTGTGTTTGTGATTAATTTTCATTTCATTTTAAATTTGTTTTTATTACTTTATTTGACTTTGACTTTATTTGATTTTGTCTTATTTTATTTTAGTAACTTATTTTTGTTTTTGGAATAAATCATTATACCATAATTTTGGATTAATGAACGTGAAAATAAATGTTTGATTGAATTAAAAATGGAAAAGAACAAAAACATGAAACGAAGAGAATCGTTTGATTCCTGGTTTTATTTCTTCCTTATTTTCCATTACTATATTTATAGTGTTTAGTTTTTCTTTAATACTAATATCTTTCCAGATTTATGGATATAACCTTTTTCATTAAAATCGAGCCTATAAATAGGTCTCTAAATTTCTAGTTCGGGGGGAGGGGGGAGTATTTCAATGACTTTTTTCACATAATTCTATAATGCTCTACTTTTTTATTTGCTAAACAAAAATTCCTTTACAAGGGCTCTTTCAAAACCTTTTCTATTTCTATAAATAATATGTTTCTCTTTGTTTTCATCAACAAAAATCTATGATCTTTTATTTGTTCAAATATTCTCAAAGTCCAAGTCAAACATCTTGGAATCATACCACAAAGGTAAATGTGAGGGTAAAATCATTTAACCACTTTTTAATATTTCATTTCTTCATTCTTATACTATTCTTATTTCTACGACAATTTTAATGTTTTATTTGAGTTTTAGAATGTGATAAGTATGTTATGATGATGGAGATTGTGATTTTAATTAAATCTCAAAGTCGAACCCATATGCTATTTTTTTTTTTATTCATTTTTATGTATTATTTTAGAACCGGTGTAAACTAGGCGGTTGTAATATTTTTATTTCCGTCTTCTTATTCCTCACTAACTTTTGCAATATGTATTTCCTTTGCTTGCTTTTATTTTATTGTATGAGCATGTAGAAATTAACATAGGAGTAAAATTAAAAATAAGCATAAAATTGGATAAAATGACATAAAATATTTGAAACTAATATTTTGAACTAAGTAGATAAGTAAACGCATTGTCCGGACTTAGAATCTTCGTTTAATAGGTATAGGAATCCTAGTCAGGTTGACTATACCGAATTTCTCAGTAGAGTTAAACCGGATGACGACTCTAATTCTTCTTAAATGGTGTTTTCTAGCTTTGCTTTTATTTTAATTTAAGCTATATTTTATTCTTTAATTTATTAAATTTATTTCCGAGTTCATGTGCAGTAGCATTCCAAAATTATTTGTTTACTTTTATTCTGTAAATCAATTTTTCTTTTTATTCATTTATTTTGTACGAAAATCATTTCTAATTAACTTTTTTTTCCTAATAGAATCAACATTTCCAAAATGCAAAATTTATTTTCATATTGACATGCTTCCATAAATAGGCTTTCAATAAAATAGAAATTATTTTGTTCACATATCATAATGAATTGATTTTTTCCCAAATATTATCATTTCAAAATAAGTTCAAGTAAATAGAATTCTTTTGATTCCATAACATTATTTTCCTAATTCTGATTTTATTTGTTCCCATAACACAAAATATTGTTTTTCCAAAATAGCATTTTCTCAAATAAAAATATAAAAACTTAAAATTAAAGTTCTTCGGCCTGCTTCGCCGCACCCGTCAAAATGCAATCCTCTCACAACATCACAATTTATAAACTATAAAATGGTTGATACTAGACCAGTTATGGAACAACATAATGAATTGTTAAGGATTTTACATCAATTTGTTCAACATAACATGAAGATGGTGAATCCATTTCAGTTTCTAGTATCATAGACAAACGACCACAATCATAGAAAATATACTATGAAACATTATAAAGAAGAGTTGACTCTGGTTCATCTTGGATGTCATTTTAGGATTTAAGAGTCTTTCAAAGCTCAAGAGATTAATAATAATCCTAAGGGAAAAACCAAGTTGGTAATGATTCTGTGAATATGGTTGAAGAGGGTATTTTCTCTAAGAATCTAAATAGAGAAAAAAGGAACAAAAACAAGTTTAAAGGAAATTATGAAAAGTTTTCCAACAAGAAACCTAAGTTGGCATGTTGGTAGTGTGGCAAACCCGGTCATTTCAAGAAAGATTGTCGAGTTGGCAAAGACAAGAACAATTATGGTTTAAATGAATCAAATGATTTTGAAAAGCAACATGTTCAAATTGTAATACAAAATTATAATTCTATTATGAATTATGTGTCTTTAATATCTAAGGCACTTTACATGTAGGATGATGATGTTGCATGGTGGCTTGATTCAGGAGCAACTAGTCATGCTTGTAAGGATCTTCGATGATTCAAGGATTTTCAACTAATCAAAGATGGATCTATGTTAAAGATGGGAAAGGTGTCACTAAACTAATCAAAGGACTAGGAAATATTAATCTTATTTTTACATCTAGAAAATGTAAATATTTTTTTAATGTATTGTATGTTCCTTGAATTCAAAAGAATATGTTGTTTGGTGTTGTATTGAAACTATAGTCCACAGAATTTTTTGTGTAGATGTCATATAAATGGAGTTGGAAAATTACATAATGGTTGAATTCTAAATCCAAGAAAGATAAATGGAATTAAGAGGTAAATATTATGCCAAAATGTTGTAGAAGCGACTTGCAAATTATAAAATTAGTGCAAAAAACCAAATAGAGAGAAATACCGAAATTTTAATGAGGTTTGGCCAATTATGCCTACATCCTCTGACACTACCAAATTAATATTTCACTTGAAGAAATATTACAAATATGAGAGAAGAAATACAAAAGCCTTACAGAATGAGGAAGGCAAATGTTGGGATGAAAATGAAGTGAAGGGTTTAGGCCTATTTATACTAAAGTTAAGCCACCCATCCATTAATAATCAATCACTCCATTTGACAAATTTGCCAACTTTTAACCAACATATACCAACCACTTAATTAAGCCAATTTTTTACTTTCTTCAAGTGAGACTTTGCCACTTGTAATTACAAATCTCCACCTTGACAAAGTACACATCTTCAATTTCTCATCTTTGTATAGTGTCCTTCACTGCAGTCTTCAAGTTTTGACAGTATTGATCGATTCCAAACAGTATTGGAACTTGATCGAATTTACCACCTCTGTCAACATATCAGCTGGATTCTTAGTGGTTTACATCTTCTGAATTACAACTCCACCTTCTTAGAGAACCTCTTAAATGAAATGATAACGAACATCAATGTGCTTCATCCATGCATGACAAACTTGATTCTTTGCTAACATGATAGCACTCTAACTATCACAATGCACTTTTATATACTTCTGTTGAATCCCTAATTCACCAAGCAACCCTTGAAGCCAATTCCTCTTTTACAACATCTATGCATGCCATGTATTCTGCTTATGTCATAGACAAAGCAACTGTTGACTGTAATATAGACCTCCAACAAATTTGTTCTTTTGCTAAAGTGAACACATAACCAATAGTTGATCGACGTTAATCCAGATCACCAGCAGAGTTGGAATCACAATATCCAACTACATATTTACCACCTTTATCTTGTTGATATACCAGTTCAACATCCACGATGTTCAGAATGTACCATAGAATCCATTTCACAGCTTGCCAATGCTCCTTTCCAGGATTATGCATGTATCTGCTCACTACACCAACTACGTGTGAAATGTCATGCCTTGTACACACCATAGTGTACATTAAGCTACCAATAGCACTTACATATGACACATTTGAAATATATGTGTTTTCAGCTACATCCTTTGGAGATAACTCTGCACTAAGCTTGAAATGAGAAGCAAGTGGTGTACTAACATGTTTTGACTATTCATTAATGCTAAAACGTTTTAGTACCCTTCTCAAGTATTCTTTCTGAGTCAAACACAATCTTCCAAAAACTCTATCTTTGCTTATCTCCATGCCAAGAATCTTCTTTGCTTCACCAAGATCCTTCATTTCAAATTCTTCATTTAATTGAGTCTTTAACATCTCAATTTCCTCTAGGTTCTTGGAAGCTATCAACATATCATCAACATGAAGAAGAAGATATATAAAAGATCCATCTTGCAACTTTCACAAATACACATAGTGATCATATTTGCTCCTTGTGTACTCTTATCTCAACATAAACTTCTCAAATCGCTTGTACCACTGCCTCAGAGATTCCTTCAATCCGTATAATGATTTTTCTAGTCTACAAACCATAACTTCTTTGCCAACAACTTTGAATCCTTCAGGCTGAACCGTACAGATTTCCCCCTCTAAGTCTCCATGTAAAAATGCAGTTTTACATCCATATGAACCAACTCCAAATTAAATGTGCTTCCAAAGCCAACAAAATGCGGATGGAAGAGTGTTTTACAACTAGAGAAAACACCTCATTATAATCGATACCTTCCATCCGAGCATAGCCTTTAACTACCAACCTTTCTTTGTAGCGAACATTAGTCTTGTCAGGAAATCCATCTTTCTTTGCATAGACCCATTTGCACCCAATTACCTTCTTTCCCTTTAGAAGGCTAGCTAGCTTCCACGTTTGGTTCTTCTGAAGGGATTGCATTTCTTCAAGCATGGAATTCCTCCACTTTTCTTCTTTTGAACTTTTAACTACTTCTTTATAAGTGGTAGGGATGTCATCATTTACGATTGGAGATGCATAAGCCACCATATCAACAAATCGAGTAGGCTTTTTTTATTATTCTTTTTAGCTTTCTCAATGAAATAGGATCAAGTTACTATGGAGGTTCTTGTGTTTGAACCTCTTCCTCATCTGACTCCCCATCTACCAAAGGAGATTCTACACTATTGCTTCATTTGTTAGACTAATCACATACCTTACAAACTCCACCTGCTATAGAGTACCATCTGTCTATCTTGATGTCACCTTCCTTAATATGGCAGATTCATCAAAAGTAATGTCCTTGCTAATGATTTTCTTCTTAGTCTCTAGGCACCAAAGATGAAATCCCTTTACTCCTTAGGCGATCCCCTAAAAAATTGCTTTCTTTGCTCGAGGATCCAATTTTGATTCCTTCATGTGATAATAAGCAGTAAAGCTAAATATGTGTAAGGAATCATAATCTTTAGTAGGTTTTTCAGACCATTTCTCAAGTGGTGTTTTACCACTAATAATACTAGAGGATAGGCGATTGATGAGGTAGCTTGCATATGTAACAGCTTCAACTCAAAACTGCTTACCCAATCTAGCATTGAACAACATACACCTTACTTTCTCCAACAAGGTTCGGTTCATGCGTTATGCCACTCAATTTTGTTGTGGTGTATGCCTGAATATGAAGTGTCTGGCAATGCTTCTTTCTTCGCAAGCCTTCGTAAATGGATTACTCTTGTATTCTCCATCGTTGTCTATTTGAATATGTTTGATCTTTCATCCCGTCTAAGTTTCCATCAAATTTTTCCATTCAAGGAAAATTCCAAACACTTCATCTTTGGTCTGTTAGACATGATGTATGCCCTAGAGGCAATCAGGGTGATATATCTTTATTAGCTATAATGTACAAACAGTTTCGAATTATTATTAATAATAATTAAGGCATCTTTGTTACTTATCAATGCTTTTAAGTTATTTATGTATCTCACTAGTATCATATATGTATAATATGAAATATGTATATGTGCATTGATGAGACAAAGTCCATGACTACTTCATAGAGTAAAAGTGAAAGAACATAGTGGGAGCTATGTGGTGTGAGAATTGCACATACGTGTTACTATGAATAGTCTAAATATCCCTAGTCATAGCTTCATTGAGATTGGACATCAATGGAATGGATAGACTAAAGAGTAGGCGTACTCCTTGGATTAGATCCAAGCAGCTGATCTCACGTGCTAAAGGTAGTACTTTGAGTTAACACATGAATGTATTCGGTAATACATCAGAGATAGCTATAAGACAGACACTCAGAAATAACTATATCCATGTGTTGGTGTCATGTCTTATTGCAGTAGTAGTACCAGTATCCTCAGACATGAGATACTAGTTACCTTGTGTAGGAGTTGCTATACTTTGGGTCATACTTATTGATACCTTGATGATCAGGATGACACAGGTGATTACGCATATAATGATAATCACATGTTGGTAAGCTGAGTAGTCAAGATGGGATCTATCGCTCCTAATATAGTGATATAATGGGAGATGTACCTTAGGCCTCTTGTTGAAGTGACACACTCATAAACCTCAGATCAAAGTATAAGATTGATAGAATGAGT
>CATIWQ010100720.1:0-12782 GCA_949673415.1 Euphorbia schlechtendalii | reverse complement strand
TTGGAGTACTTTATGGATGTTATAATTAGTACTTTTTGGATGTTGCTAGTCTTTGTTATTGAATTGTGAAACATGAATGTTATTTTATGAATTATATTTTTATTTAATATGATTGCAATAGTATGATATATACAAATGTATTCACATGTAGAATAAAGTGTAGTATGTTGGCTAATCATTAAAAGTGTTGGTAAAACAAAAAAGTGAACAATTTGAATATGTTATTATTTACAAGAAAAAATGTTGGCTAAAAGAAAATACATTTTAATGAAAAGTGTTGGCATTTATAGCAAAGGTGTCACCATATCAAGTGAAAGTGTTATTTCCATATACATTTACCAACACCTAAAAAATGTCGTTAAAAGACAATCAAATGTTACTATAGAGTTCTATGCCAACACATTTTACCATGTAGCAAAAAATGACCAAAAGTGTTGGTATAGGGAGCTATAGCCACATTGCATTTCCCGACTCTTTTTTTTTGGCAAAAGTGTAGGCATTACTCCTAAGCCAACACATTTTTGCTTTTACACACCACTTTTTCGGTGTTGGCATATCCAATATATGGTGCAGGGATATATCGTAATAGTACAACAAAAAGATTTACCTAGACCCCCGAGGATGAGAGGGAATAACACTTCCCCTCTACCATTTGACTCAGATCCATCTATAAAAAATGCAACAAGATAATTACAAAAATTGAAATAGTACGCTATAGTTTAGACAAGAAAAAATTAGTGAAATCCTAAACAATTGGATCCCTAGTCATTATAATTCTATGTTTTGAGATAAAAAAAGACACCTTATCTCCATAAAAACTCCATCCTCATAATAAATACAGATGCAAACTCCACTAATGGGAATGTTTATATTGTAATTAGATAGACTCCACTAAACCAAAAGCTCTTAATTGAAATATTGGCATGGTTTTTATCCATTCCACTATTATACACTACGGTAGGTCATTAGTGTTCTGAAATTTGGGGAAAATTAATGATTCGGATGCCAAATTGATAGAAATAACCAAATTAGAACACATGCAAGATTTAAAAAAACTAGAATTAAATTGAAGATCCCGATTACCTAAATAAGAGTGTTGTTGCCCCTGTTTTCTACTAGTTTTTAAAAAAATTTATTTGGTCACCTGGTTAGAGGAGCAAAAATATCGGCAACCATTGATAATGAAGATATAAACTTGAATGAGTGGATGTTAGGAGAGTAAAGCAAGTGTTGGTGAAGATAGTGATATAAGAGTGGCAGAGACATGTAAGTGTAAAGTCATGGCATGGATTTGTCGGTGACAGAAGGGAAGATAATAGGAGCTGTGATTTTTGAGGGAAGATGATTGAAAGAGAAGGTGAAGTTGGAGATAGCGGAAGAAATTAAAGAAAGAATATGAGGATTACAAAACCCTAACTTTGTAAAATAAAGAGAACGCGCAAGGTATAGAGAGGGAGGAAGGTATTTAGAATAGAGAGGACAAGTTAACCTTTTTTTACAATTTTAAATTATTTTTATTTTGTTATTGAATAGATTCTACCAAATAAGTGAGCAGGATATAAGCCCGCCGCTTATTTTCACTGTTCATATACGTTTTGGCAACACTTTAGAGGAAAGTGTTGCCATCAAAAGTGCATTTTGCATCCATCTAAATCTATTGCATCACTTTTGGAACACTTTTTTAATTTTGTTGTAATAGCTCAATTTTTTCTTGAAAATTGTAACATTTTGATGCAACACCAGCAGTTTCCATTGCAACAGGCCATCTATGGCGTAGTGGAAGCATAGGGCCTTCAAGATCATTATTGGATAGAACCAATTCAAATAACGAGGGATACTCGGTGACTAAATCTTTAGGTATTTTACCAGATAGATCATTGTTGGACAATTCTAAGCTTCTCAATGGGCATATTTTACCAATTGATGTGGGGATGCTACCAATAAGATTGTTCTCAGACAAATTTAATGCAACCAAACTTAGTAAAAATTGTCCAAGCTCACTTGGCATAGAACCATTGAGAGAGTTTCTGGAGACATCCAGATTTTGCAAATACCTATTGGAAATTGACAAGTTGAAAGGCCCTGAAAGAGAAGTCTTGGCTAGAATCAGATAGCTGAGATATGTGTTGTTCCGTAACAACCAATATGGAAACTCCCCCTTGAGTTGAATATTTGAGAGATCAAGTTGTTGCAGGTTGTGTTGATGGATAAGGAATTGGGGAAATCCTTCTTTATTTTCATGATGAGTAGTGGATAAAAAAAGATCCAACAATTGAAACTTTGGAGTTGAATCATGCTCTTGATCATTTAGCTCATATACATTCACGTTATCTAGACCATATAAATACTCGAGCTTTGAATGATTAAAAAATGGTTCTACTAAGATTGGAACCTGTAATTGATTGTTATCAAAACTCAAGTAGTTTAAGGATGTAAGACTCCTAAGGGGAGACATGGAGATACTTCTAGAAAAATGGTTATTTGAGATATCAAGTGTTAAGAGAGCATAATTACAAGATGTCACTCTCTCAAAGATTACAGTAGAGCTCATTTATTTAACCGCTCGTTGGGGGAAATCCTACCTCTAGTCACCCACATTACTGCTCTCATTCGTCCTTTTCCATCTCGGTCTCGATTATGAGGTGGTTTCATGTGCAAGGCGAATGAAGTCGTCTCAATTTCTTCACCATACAGCCATAAGATGGTGATCCCGTCTCGAGAAGCAAAGCGGATGACATTTTATGATGGCTTTAATTGACATGTGAATAACTGCATCCTAGAATCAATGAGTGGATAAAATTCATACTTGGTCTCCCTTGATTCTAGGGATCACGATCCCTGCTTTGACCAATTCAAACCTCCTTGATTTGGGGGATTTGGTAGTCTCTATAAATAGGGGAAAGGAACTTCCATAGCAGGTTAATCACATTCTCTCTATTCATTTCTCTAATAAAATATACATATAAGAACTCTTCGCCCTTACTGACTTAGGCATCGGAGGCTCCCACAAAGACAAAAGCCCCGAGCCTTCTTGATCTTAACTCTATTTTACAGGTGAAATCACACACACGATCGGTACAACGTTTTCTAAAGTTCCACAATGTTCAAGTCAAACTCAACTCGGAACTTTCAGTGGTGCGGTGAGCGTGGACCAAACTTACTTGCCCCCGGCAAGAATTTTGGTTTTAAATGCTTTTTCAGGCAGTTTGATAAGCGCCCGGAAATAAACTACCACTTCAGTCCTTCGAAGATTTCTCTCTTTTATTTATTTTTATTTTTTAATTTTTTATCAATTTGTGTTATCCACACCTAGTCGAGGAATCTACATTTTCTCTCTCTTAAGTGCAGGAATGCTTACGCAAAATGGTAGAATTCGGTGATGACCCCCAACCATCGGACATCGGAGCCATCCAAGGTAGATGTGAGCAGACAACACGGAGTGGTAGGTCGAGGGCGTGCGGGGATGAGAGGAGCAGTCCATTGGGGTGTTTGAAAATGGGATTGCGCCAGGTCGTGGACCTGGAGAAAAGGTTTTGAAGAGAGTGCAAAAACATTCTTAGATCGGTTCGAACCCGAATCCGCCGTCTCTTGGTGTGGAGTTGCCACCTGGATTAGCTCTTTCTAGAAAATTAGAGTCCTGTGAGGCTTAACGTCTGGGGGATGGCCTACCAAGACATAGAGATTCAGGTCCAGGATAAGTTGCTTATTTCTTATTAGATCACATTATATTACATCTACAGAAAACTGTATTTCTTAGTTATGCATATTCGCACTTAAGTCATTTTGAGGTTGAAATGCATGTTTTAACACGCACACGAAAAACGATAAATCCATACATCAAGCATTAAGTAAATGCGAGAAGTAAATGCGAAAAAGTAAAGATTAAATGTTACATAACCTCGGGGGATGCAACCGCCCGCCTAATCTATGAATTACAATTCCCAAAAATAATATTTACAATACCCGAAAGAAAATAAATCCTAGGCATACATCTAACCTGCATCCACAAAGGTTAGCACAAGGGATATCACATTTGTTCGATTTGATTTTAGTGAGGCCCGTGTGGCCTAATTAAAACATCGATGATTTAAAGTTGTTATTTTAAATAAAAATGATTCATTTTTATTTACACATATGTTGGTCGATTTTATTAGTGAAAATGACTGCATGGCAAAATAGTGAGGACTATTATCCGGGAATATGTTTTATTCCCTTCGTGGGGGTGACCTAAAACAACATTTATAAACATAGATCTAGGCCAAGCATGCATAATATATTCATCATTCGGGTTAACAATGGTAACGATGTCATCCATATCGTTACCAACTTCCCTATGAAGGGCGATATCGATATGAATGGCCTGAAGCGCTTTCGTTGCTACCTGAACTTTAATTAACAAATTAATACATTTATAAATCATAAATAAATCTTAAATAATCTCAATTTAGAGGTTTTTTACCCCCAATGATGCATTTTCAAGTCCAGAAGGGTCTCAGCGGGTCGTTCCGAGCTTTAAAAGATTCGAAACGGAGCGAAACTGAATTCTGCCAAAGATAATGTCGGTATCAATGTTTATGGGTTGGTACTGATGTTGAAAAATTTGGGTAATATCGGTATCAGTGTTGTAACATCGGTACCGATGTTATCTTTCCAGATCTGCAGAAAACAGCAGAAACAGCAACAGAAAAATCCTAAACTTCAAACGATCATAACTATAACTGTACTTAACCGATTTGAATGATTTTTATCATTCTGGAAAGCTCTAGATGTGTAGAATAATTATATGTAAACAAAATATTAAAACAGATTTGAAATCATACTGTAAATTATAGAAAATAGATCTATGTGGGAAAATGGAAATAACTGAAAATAAAACGAAACTTCAAAAATAAAAGCATATAAACATGAGCACAAACTCCAAAAACTTATAGGCTTACCCTGTAGTCATGAATCCACATTCTTCAAGGTCCATGAAGTCCTCTAGGAAGCTCTCCTTGTTTGTTTGATCCGGTTTTTTATTTTTTTGGTGAAAATGATGAAGATGATGAAGAAAGGTAAAACTTCCAAGTTATGATTACTAAAAAGAGAGGAAGAGAAGAGGTAGTAGTCCTTCTTCCTCTGAGTTTTGAAGATTACAAAACACTAAAACCAATCCTTTTGAAATTATAGTAGAAATCTTTGTTTTTGTTTGATTTTTGTTTCTCAAAAACTGAGTTCTTTCTTCCTTGAACTCTCCATTTTCTCTGTAAATTCGTTCTCCCCGTTGCTGAATGTCACCTCTCTTTCCTTAAGAGCTCCATTCAATCCAAAGTCATAAAACCATTTTGGCATTTTCTTCCCATTTTCCTCCACTAGTGTCCCATCCATCATCATGGAGGAACCTTCCAGCCACTTCAATAGAGTGAAAGTGACTGGAAGTCAATTATTGAATAATTTCCAGAATTTTGCAATCATTCTGTTGCTGCTGCCAACTCGACATCGATACCGATGTTGGTGAATCGGTACCAATGTCTCTATATTTTACAACCGATGTTGGTGACATCGGTACCGATGTCCCTACATCGATTCCGATATTCTTACATCAATACTAATGTTAAACATCAGTACCAATGTTATGGCATTGGTACCGATATTAGTTACATCGATGATCGTTATTTTCAGTCTGATTTTGTTTTAAATTGGACTTGGTCACTGATGAGTTGTCCTAAAAAGAATCTAAGGTTTGTAAGAAACAAGGAATGCTTCTCCTGAGGACCTTTGAGATCTTGTCAAAGTAGAAGACTAGCAAAGGAAAATATATTACAGCTTCATCATCGAACTCGTGAGTGGGGATTAAAATCCTGTGCTCACAGGCTACCCCTCGTGGGATCACTGCTGATGTGAGATCAATATGGTCCCATGATTGAAAGAGTAGCGGGGTTTAGAGATAATACCTGCCCGATCGTGGTTGGCACTCTTTGGAGATGATAGCTGGAAGTTTTCATCTCGCTACGGTGTTGTTGGGGATTGGTCTCCCCGTACCCCTTGCAAATTGCCTGTTTGGCAATGATTACCCCTAGAGGATTGACCTTCGGCTGATTGATGCCGTTGGAACCGTTGGGGAGAGAACATTGACCATGCGTCTCCGTCCTTTTGGTTGAAGACCAATGTGTGTGTAGGCTGTGGCAAGCCTACTGACGACGTGGGTCGTTATAAGTCCGTTGACCGTAAAAAGGTTGGGACAAGATGTGAACGGTAAAAAGCTCATAGATTGTAAAAAGTAAAAAATGATGTGAACTGTGAAAAGTTCACTGACTGTAGAAAATCAAAAGTTTACGAACTATAGAAATTTCGTTGACTGTAAAAAGTCCAAATATGAACTGTAGAAAATTCATTTGATTGTAAAAAGTCAGAAATTTTTGAACTGTAGAAAGTTCGTTGACTGTGAAAAGTCTAAAAATTTTGAAATGTAGAAAGTTCGGTGACTGTAAAAAGTTGGAAAAGATGTGAACTGTAGAAAGTTCGCTGACTGTAGAAAGTCAGAAGATTACGAACTGTGAAAATTTCACCTACCGTAGAAAGTCGGAAGGAAAGAGGACTGTAGAAAGTCCGTTGACTGTAAAAAGTTAGAATATTTTGAACTGTAGAAAATTCACCGACTGTAGAAATTCAGAAGGAAAGAGGACTGTAGAAAGTCCGTTGACTGTAAAAAAGTCAGAAAAATTTGAACTGTAGAAAGTTCACCGACTATAGAAAGTTGAAAGGAAAGAAGACTGTAGGAAGTCCGTTGACTGAAAAAGTCTGAAGAGAAATGCGGACTGTAGGAAGTCCGTTGATTGTGAAAAAGTTTGAAAAAAGGAAGACGGACTGTAGAAAGTCCATTGACTGTAAAAGTCTAAAAAAGAATACGGACTGTAGAAAGTCCGAAGACTGTAAAAAATTCTGAAAAAGAAATGCGGACTGTAGAAAATCTTTTGATTGTAAAAAAGTTAGAAAAAAGAAATATGAACTGTAGAAAGTTCGTTGATTGTAAAAAGTTAGAAAAAAAGAAATGTGGACTGTAGAAAGTCCGTTGGCTATAAAAAGTTAGAAAAAGAATGAGGACTATAGAAAGTTCGTTGACTGTAAAAAGTCTAAAAAAGAAATGCGGACTGTAGAAAGTCCATTCACTGTAAAAAGTCTGAATGGACTATAGAAAGTCCTAGAGGGTATGCGGACTATAGAAAGTCTGCGGTGGATGCCCCTTGTGAGTTTATTGTTACGGTCTGAATTGTATGCCCTTTATGAGTTAACCTTCGGGTTGATTGTGACCCTCAGAATTGTTGGGGAAAGGATGAAACCTGTGTGCTCTATGCCTTTGTTGATATGTCGACTACTGTGAGTCTTCGTTAAAATTCGCTGTGGGATGGTGGACCATTGCGGTTTGAATTAGATGCCCCTTATGAGTTGACCCCCTTGTGAGTTGACCTCTAGGTTGACTGCAACCCTCAGAATTGCTAGGGAAAGGATGAAAGCCGTGTGCTCCATGCCTTTGTTGATACATCGACTGATGTGAGTCTTCATTGAAATCCACAGTAGGATGGTTGACCATTGCGGTTTGAATTAGATGCCCCTTGTGAGTTGACCTCTCGGTTGACTGTAACCCTCAGAACTGCTAGGGAAAGGATGAAAGCCGCGTGCTCCATGCCTTTGTTGATACGTCGACTACTGTGAGTCTTCGTTGAAATCCTTTGTGGGATGGTTGACTATTACGGTCTGAATTGGATACCCCTTGTGAGTTAACTTCCAGGTTGATTGTAACCCTCAAAACTACTAGGGAAAGGATGAAAGCCGTGTGCTCCATGCCTTTGTTGATATGTCGACTGCTATGAGTCTTCGTTGAAATCTACTGTGGGATGGTTGACCGTTGCCATTTGAATTAGATGCCCCTTGTGAGTGAAGGGGTACCTAGAAGAATGAGAAATTTTGTTAGTAGATACTTGTGATATTTGTTTTAATTCCTTGATTGAGTTGCTAAGAGCAAAAATTTTTACCCCTTCAATCAAGAATTAAAACATGAGGGTTCTGAGAAATTTTTCTTCAGGATGATGATAAACGTGGGAATTTGAGTTTGAGTTTTTCGAGGATGTCCCAATGGCCGCTTTGTTGTTTTAGGAGGCTTTTGTGATGATCCAAGGGTTTTTATCCCAGCGCAATGTTGGCCAGTCTGGTTTCCTAGTGTTCCTTGTGAGTTACTTGTTTGATAATAGTTCCCCTTATTTCCCGACTTTCTATTTGGTAAGGAAAGGTTTGGAAGGGTGCGGAATGTAGAAAACCCGCTGACCGTAATAGGTCATGAAAAAGTATGAACTATAGTAAGTCCATTGAAATGTGTGGATTGTAATAAGTCAAGAAAATGTAGATCGTAATAGGTCCGTTGACTGTGGTAAGTCAGGAAAATGTGGATCATAATAGGTCCATTGACCGTGATAAGTCGAGAAAGGTGCGAACCGCAATAGGTCCAATAACCGTGATAAGTCGGGAAAGGTGTGGACTGTAATAGGTCCGTTAACTGTAATAAGTCGGAGAATGTGGATCGTAATAGGTCCACTGACTGTGATAAGTCGAAGAACGCAGACCGTAATATGTCCGATGACTATGATAAGTCGGGAAAGGTGTGGACCGTAACAGGTCCGTTGACTGTAATAAGTCAGAAAATGTAGACCTTGATGGGTCCGTTGACTGTAATAAGTCAGAGAATGTGTACTGTAATAGGTCCATTGACTATGATAAGTCAGAGAAACGTGGATCGTAATAGGTCCGATGACTGTGATAAGTCGGGAAAGGTGTGGACCATAATAGGTCTGGTAACTATGGTAAGTTAGGAAAATGAGGACCGTAATAGGTTCGGTGACTATGGTAAGTCAGGAAAATGAGGATCGTAATAGGTTCGGTGACTGTGGTAAGTTAGGAAAATGAGGATCGTAATAGGTCCGGTGACTGTGGCAAGTTAGGAAAATGTAGAGTGTAATAGGTTCGTTGATTGTGATAAGTCAGGAAATGTGGACCGTAATAGGTCCCGTGACTGTGGTAAATCAGGAAAATGTACACCGTAATAGGTCCGTTGATTGTAATAAGTCAGGAAAATGTGGACCGTAATAGGCCCATTGACTGTAATAAGTCAGGAAAATGTGGACTGTAATAGGTCCGGTGATTGTGATAAGTTAGAAAAATGCGGATCGTAATAGGTCCATGAAAGAATATGGACTCTAATAAGTCCATGAAAGATGCGGACCGTAATAGGTCCATGAAAGAATACGGACTGTAATAAGTCCATGAAAGATGCGGACCGTAATAGGTCCATGAAAGATGCGGATGGTAATAAGTTCGGAAAGGTGAGGACTATAATAAGTCCGAAAAGATGCAAACTGTAATGGGTCCATGAAAGAATACGGACTGTAATAAGTCCATGAAAGATACGGACCGTAATGGGTTCGTGAAAGAATATGAACTATAATAAGTCCATGAAAGATGTGGACCGTAATAGGTCCATGAAAGATGCGGACTGTAATAAGTCCGGAAAGATGCGGACCGTAATGGGTCCATGGAAAAAAGGATCTTGGAATAGTTTTGTCATTGGTAACTCCGGTTGGTTGATAAATCTTGGAATTTAGGGGTTTGCCCCTAATCATGTCGCAAGTATTGTTGGAATTTCCTGCAAAACAAGTTTTACATGTGCAAATATGATATGTACATAAAAATGCATGTGAATGCAACCTTTCTTTGACATTGCGTAAGGCTGTCTTGCTGATGCCCCATATTGATAAGGCTAACTCGAGTTGTGGATAGAAGCCTCCTTTGGAATGATGAGGGTCATGGGTTCGAGTCGAAGTTCAATTTTATGGTTGGATTAAAGCCAGGTTCGAGGCCTGAATCTAGTCCTGAGTAGATTTAGATGAGTCAATCATTTCTTGACAATGGAATCTTCCCCATTTGGTATAATGATGGTGACATTGATTTCGATTTTTGTCATTGACATAAACCCCAAATTGTAGCATTGTGAGTTACTTCTTCTCTTGATGACCCATATTGCGAAGGAAACTAAAATGATACTCGTTCTTAGAGATGATGAATTTGATATTTCTTTGGTTCGAATTTTTGCATTGACCGCCCTTACGGGTTTTCAATCTATCGAACCTTGTCTGGATTGTCCTTTCAGGTTTTCAAGTATACAAGTATGATGTTTATCTACCTGCGATTTTGACTTGTGGACATGAATGCATTCATTGTAATATGCACAACATATAATTTAGTGCAAATGTTAATTTCATTGATGAACTTAAATTGGGTACCACCATTGGTAAACACTTAGGACCCTGACCTCTATTGCTAACTATCCCGTGAGGGTTTTATAGCTAGCGTCTCACTGATGCTCTAATTTTTACCCGAACCTTGCTATTTTGAGTTCGACGAGCTGTTTTACAATACATATCAATTAAGAACGTTGAAGAGTCATTCTTATGCTCAGCCTTGCAGTTGTGAGCTTCATCTTTTGTAGAAGCTTTTATTATGACGGAGGTGCTTCTAGAACTTTGTCCCAGCTTTAAATTTTATCCAGCTTTTAATTGTAAGCGTTTTGCGGACTAAGAATTCTTTTCACTTTGTGATGACCCCTTCTTTGAATAGGATCTTTATGTTGAAACTTCATCTTTGTTTATAAGTAAGGCTTTTTTAGAAGATGTAATTGCCGTTGTGGAGGATAGTGAATATTACCACCGGCTTCGTTGTTTTTGTTCTCTCATTTTCTCATAGAGGTCCAAGTCGCATGAATGATTGCCACTTGAAGTTTCTTCGGTGGTACCCAAGTTAATCTCATGCAATAATGCAACATGTACACTAAAAACAACATGTGTATGTTAAAATGAACGCATAGAGTTCTCAAACAAAACTCAAGCAAGATAAACATAATAAAATTGATTGTCTTGTTTACCGGAGAGGCCAATTCTTTTATATATATATATATATATATATATATATATATATATATATATATTATATGCAAAATGTGAGCTCAAAAGATAAATCTCCCGTAAAACGATGCTCCCCGTAAATTGAAAGACGTGTCAGAAAATGAATACTTGTCAAGGTTGTTGTAAAAATTATGAGTTTCCCTTTCTTGAATTGCACTCCCAATGGAGGGTCTTTATTCGGGTGAAAGAATTGATGTTGTTTGGATTGAATCCTCCAAATCTATCTCAAGAGTTAGATTTGACTGAACCCTGACTTGATTCGAGGTATTTGGAACTTTTGACTCGAACCTAGGTGATTAAATGAGGTAGTCATTCCATTGCTGGTGAGATTCTTGATCCTTCTCATTGAAACCAAGAAGAAGTTTATTTCATGCATGCGATGTATGGTATTGTTAGGTTAGATAAAATAACCTTAAATATGTATAAAGTGCATGCAAGGCAATGGCTGCAAAACAAGGGGTTAATGTTTATGTTAAATAAAAAGTAAAGACTGTGTGCAGTGTTCAAAAGAACAAATACAGTCAGTAATTGAAATAATGTAAAATAATGAATCCTGAGGGATACCCATGGAACACATGTATGTATGTGATGCAAAAAATGGTCACATACGCCATATACACGGACAAGAGGTTATGATATCGGAGGGACATCAAAGTAAATGAGATTATCACTCTTTTCTATTATAAGGAATGAGAGCTTTTGACATGATCATGTACGCCATATGTATAGACTGGATGCTATGATGTCGGGGAGACATTGAAGTGGATTTGGAGTTCAGATAAAACAATATTGTTACTCGTTTCAATGTGTAAGGACTGAGGGTGTTTGGTATGGTCACGTACGCCATATCTACGGATTGGATGTTATGATGTTGGTGGGGCATTGAAGTGGATCTAGAGTTGAGATAAAATGAGATTGTTACTCATTTTAATGCATGATGATTGAGGGTGTTTGACAAACATGACATGAGTAAGGTTGTGTAGAGTTACACAACCCTAAGTGGTACGGTTGTGATACCAAGAGAATGCTAGAATGATGAGATTATCATGTGTGGGTATTCAATTAAAGGGTATGCTTCAAGGGATGATCTGATCATATTGTCTTGACTCATGGGTATATGTACTATCGATGTGACATCAAGTTGCATGGAAGGGAGGAACGAGAATGGGATGGTTTCAAGAGGTATATATTCTGGTTAGATACCAAAGATTGTGATGCTTATGACCCTATCTTTTTCCTCGATGTGTTCCATGGGCATACAAAAAAGAATGAAAGTAATGGAAAACATAAATTGCGAGTGTGTAAGAAATCAAACCTTGTTGTATGTAATCCTGCATAAAATTAATGGTTGTGGCCATATGCATAAGATATATACATAAAACCATGTTCTATGTGCATGTCAAACATATGATATGTATGATATGTATGCGTTATGGTTGTATTATGAAGGGTCAGAGTGTCATGAAAATATAAATTTCCTGTTTGTCAATCCATTTGAAACAAACTAGGTTAAAAAATCAATATAAAAATTGATATACTTGCTAAGCTAGGTATGATGTAGTAAAATATTCCACCCATGTCGTGTGAAATTGAGGTCAAGAAAATATTGGTGTAATATCATGAGGTGATATCAAGGTTGAGAATAACCATGGTGCATTCTCGTGTTGTGAATAGGCTTCACTTGCATAGTTTGTGTGAGTCAGGTAAATAGTGTGTTGTACCCTAGTGAAAGTAATGTATATATATACACTGTGAATGAAATTGATCACTATGTGTGGCCTTTGGTGAATGATT